>PVIC010008005.1:0-49363 GCA_004025085.1 Thryonomys swinderianus | reverse complement strand
GGGGGGAGTGGGTAGGGATATGGGTAAAAATGAGAATTAACTTGTGGCATATACTGGTACAAATTTCCCAATGTTATATATGATTTTGAGATGTATATAAATTGTACCAATAAAGAATTCAATTAAAAAAATTAAATAAAAATGCCTTTGTTCTTTCTATGCAGCCTGGCTACTTGTGTGACTCATTTCCCTATTGGATCAATATTAGCCAGGTGTCTGTATTTGTAATTCTCAAGGTTACACATAGTTTGACCCACGTTGTACCCACATGGTGACTTTGCTGTATAAATCACCCCTCACACAGGGCTCAGTAGCAACCCACTCAGACCCACTCCCGTCTCTCAGGAGGTCTTTCTCAATACATCTTTCACCCTCTTAACATCAACTGTCTCTTAGAATTCATTCTTCATCCAAGGGACACAAACTCACCACATCTGACAACTAGCAGGTTTGGAGTTCTATTTCTCTTATTTCATGACCAGCAATGAACCTATTCTGAAACAATGGAAAAGTTATTTTAGCAAGAAAAATGAACAGTGTGGAAGATGGCGGGGTTCAAGAGACAATGTCAAGAAAAATCATTAAGATTTCTTTAGTGGAAATAGGTATTAATTATGATTTTCAAAATATAGTTCATAACATGTCTCTTGCATCAAGAAAATGACAGGGAGAAGGGAAACTTGATAATTTGGCATTATTTAGAAAAATATATGTATACTGATTTACTTTGGTTGAAAGTAGGGCAAATAAAATTCAACTTGTCAAAAAGCTAGAAAAATACAGAAGAGCTACAATAAAATAAAAGCAGAAAAAGAAAGATGTTGGCTTTTGATTTTTCATAAATGGCTTTTACTGGGTTGAGATAAAGACCATCATTCATACTCTTAAGTGAAATATATAGGCCGCACATGGGTAAGTACCCAAATAGTTTCTCTGTTGAAAGAAACTGAAATGTAACTGAAAATTAAATGTATAATAGATAATATGAAAAAGAAATTAAATTAAAGGGGAAGAATGAGGGGTGGGGAAAAGGAAAGAAGTAAAAGAAAAAAGAAAAAAGAAGGAAAAATGGAAACAAGGCTTTTGTCAATAGGAAGGGTGGAAGAACGGTAAGGAGAATGAAAAGAAGACTTGGATCAAGATATTTCATATCCAAGTACAAATCCCCGGTAATGAATGTGGTCATCATGGGTACCTGAAATGTACCAATAAACATAATTTTTAAAAAGAAACAAAACAAACCAAGAAAGCAAAGACAGCTTCAGTATATGTCTAAATAATATTAGAATAAATGCATCTGTAAAATTCAAACCAGATAAAAACACGTGACTAAAATGTGTCAGGCAAATACCGCAAACAGACTTGAGAAAGAAATAAAAAATGAAAACTGTTCAGACATTGGCAGAATCACCAACTGCAAACTCTCAGATGACAATCAAAAACTGAAAATTATGCTTTGAAGGTGTAGAGGACAAAAGAAGCAGAAGGAAATCAGAGAAGTTGAGCCTTTAAAGAAGAAGACTACTGTGGGTTGACTTTGTATGGGTGTAAGTTTTCCTCTGAGATCATCTTCATCAGGTTTTTACATAAGACAAAGACAGAAATCCATGGTCTCATCTGCCAGAACTCAGCCAAAAGCCACAATCTCTTCAGGAATTTGAGGTTGAAGTTTTGAACTACTGGAGCAGTGGGAAAGTGAGGGAATTCATCTTAAAGGGGGGAGCCACCTTAAAGGAGATATGAAGTCTGCATATCAACTCTACTCAAATCCTATGTGTAAAAGAGATTTCAAAATTCCTAGGAAAAGGCAGTACCTGGAAAGCTGAAAATGTACAATTGCTGCTGTCCATTGTCAAAAAGTGTGTAGGGCCGGAGATTTAGCTCAGTGGTTACGGCGCCTGCCTCGCAAGCGCAAGGTCCTGAGTTTGATCCCAGTAACCACATACAATACTGGGTGTGGAGACTCACGCCCACCAGCAATGAATACCACATACCACAAGTGCCGGGCGTGGTGGCTCATGCCTGTAATCCCAGCACTCGGGAGGCAGAGGCAGGAGGATTGCTGAGTTCAAGGCTTGCCTGGGCTCCATAGTGAGCTCAGGGCCAGCCTGAACTACAAAGCGAGACCCTGTCTCATAAAATAAAATAAAATAAAATAAAAATAAAATAAAATAAAATAAAATAAAATAAAATAAAATAAAATAAAATAAAAGTGTGTTGAATTTGAGTCAAGCAAAATTAATTGCCTTTGAAAATAAAAATTTTCCTTTTTCAAGGATGATGATGTAATCCAGAATCTCTACATTTTTTTTCTAAATTTAAGCCCAAATATCTAAGAAGCTCAATGAACTCTAGCCAGGATAAAAACAAAGGAAACCATGCCTACACATTTCACAGTCAAACTGCTGACAAATAAAGATAATAATAAAATATTGAAGGTAGCTAGAGAAAATTGATATCAATACATCATGGCTGAAATAATGCCTGATCTCTTATCAGAAGCATAGACGACAAAGTTGAAATCTCAAAGTACTGAAAGAGGAAGTAAATCAACAGAGAATTCTGTTAAAATCTGTGAAAAGGAAGCTCTGTCCCTTCCTTTTCTTCCCTCCCTCCCTCCTTCCCTTTCTAGCTCTCCTAGGTAGCTCCACCTTCACTTCCCTATTGGATCAGTATTAGCCAATATTGATCACTGCTCCCTCCCTTCCTTCCTTCCTTCCTTCCTTCCTTCCTTCCTTCCTTCCTTCCTTCCTTCCTTCCTTCCTTCCTTCCTTCCTTCCTTCCTTCCTTCCCTCCCTCCCTCCCTCTGTCCCTCCCTTCCTCTCCTTTCTCCATGCCCCCTTCTTTGGTCCAATATCTATCTCTAAGAGTGGCATTGCAACCCTATGGGGTGAGGATTATTGACAGCTTGCAGGGAGAATTTCAGACCTTAAGTAAGTTAAGAAAGGTGTCCAAATGAGGGTAGAGGTTTTCATGGTCACACACAAGGTCATTTAAAGAAAACTTTACTCAAGTTTCTCAGTGGTGGAAAAGGAGATGTTAATATACAGGGAAATTTAGAGTGCTTAAATTGTAAAAAAAAATCTATATATATACACACACACATTTATATATGTGTGTGTGTGTGTGTGTGTGTGTGTGTGTATATATATATATATATATATATATATATATATATATATATATATGCCTAAATCTTGTGTTTTAGATACAGTTCTTTAATAAAATGAACAAGGATTCCTTGGGGGAAAGTGATTCACAGTTGGGACAGGAAAATATGAGCCTGGAGTATCCAGGTGACCTGTAAAGAAACTAGTCCTCGAAAAAAAAGAGGACATCCCAAAAAGATAAAGGTGACAGGCTGAGAAGATCCCTGCTGACACATCTAGAATAACAGGGCATCAGATAAACAAAGAGATTAATGAATAACATACTGAATAAATAAAAATTCTCTAAATGTATACTGATAGAAAAAATGTATAAGTAAATGAATGGTGCGACAGAAGTTCTCAGCAGAAATACACAATAGTGGAGCATAAAAATCCTTAATAGATACTTAAATTAATGGGCAAACATTTGATGAGGAAGAGTTCCTATTCCAAACTACTAACGCATTCTCAAGGGAAAGTTATCTCACCATGGAAAGCCTTGAAGACCCCACCTTAACAGGCGGTTGAAATTAACAGTTCACGTGCCACCTGATACTATGCACTGAGCAGAACATGTTGTCAGTTCTATGGTATTTCTTTATGAAAAGAATAACTTTAATTTAATCATAAGGAGACATGAGGAGGGACATTCTCCAAGATTGTTGACCTGTCTCTTCTGCAAAGTCAAGATTTAAAATGACAAAGAGCTTGAGGCTATTGAGAGCGGGAAGAGGGTGCTGTGCTGCTACCGCTCTTTTGCAAGTACAATGACACAAATGTGGAGAAACAGCGAAGTCATGTTTCCTGAACCATGGGCAAGCTGAGTTTTCAGAGCAAGCAATTGGCCTAACATTTTCGGCTAGGCAGCACCTTCAGGGACAGATGAGAAACAAGCACCAACTTATCTGGTTGTAGACACAGTGGCAGGAGAGTTAGAAGAGTTCAGCTAGAGAGTTTCAAGTTTGCAGGGGTTTTATGTGCACTGATGAGAATATATAGCCTCTGAGAATGGCATAATAGGGTGAGTCTGAACACTGTGGAGTTTTTCTTCACACCTCACTCCCAAGTGCAAACAAAATGGATTAGCATAAGAATTAGGAAAGCATCTTTTTAGAGTAGAAGGGGAGAGGCAAACAAAAAAGCAGCAGCAAAAGAAGAGGCACAGACAGGCTTCTTATGAGTTCCCTGTAAAATGAAATTCTGTCATAGAAATTATAGAACTGTCATAAAATTCAATTAGTTCTTTAAAAGCAATGCTTGTATTGAAATGTATCATAAAGAGAAGGGCACAAATAAAACCACAACTTAATGCCTTTTAATAAGGTAAACATACTTGTGTAACCAGCACCCACATTAAAACATAAAATTCCCTCTCTCTTCTTCTTTTTAATGTAAGAATTACCCTGATTTCCAGCACTGTAAATTAGTTCTGCATATTTTTCAACCCCACATAAATTAAATTATGTAGTATGAATGTACAGTTACTTTCATCATGCCAGGAAAATAAAGAAAATAGTCCACAGCAATAAGACTGAAATGCCAAATACTCATGAACAAGATCTCTTGGGGCAGGTTGTATTAGACAATCAGCCAAAAGCATCCAGTGATTGCCAAAAAAGTTTAGGCAAGTGGATCATATCAATGTTGACAGTTCAGTTTTCAATCTTAATGATTTGAAGGCATAGCACAGATCCTCATTCCAGTGCACACCATTGAAAATGCAGTTTGAAAATCTTGGAAAAATTAGGATGCACTTGCTGATGTTTAGCTGTTGTTAAATGTCGAAGGAGGAGCAGAGGGTTCATTGAAAGAGCTCAGAAATAATTGATGACTGTGAAATGCCAGCACAGCACTGTCTAAACCTGTCAGATTGAGAACAGTGGTCCTTTGGAGTAATATCTTCCAGTCTCAGCCTATGAAGATTTCTGTCTGTTGTATCAATAACAGTTACTAGTTTTGTTTAGAAATATAATGGGATGGTATTTTCCTGACTCCTTGAAGTAGCCTTGTAACTTACTTTGGGCCAATAAAATGTGTGCAAAGGTAACTTGTGTTGCCAGCTTTAAAAGCTGGTGAGTACCATCTCTCTACTGTAATGATTACAAAACAAATGTTAAGTAAAAGCCATGAGTGAAGATTCCTGTTTATCAGCACTTCCCATCTACTATAAATAAGAAATGTTTTATGTGGATTAAATCACCAGGAGTTTGGGGCTCTTTGTTATAGTATCGTAACCTAGCCCAGTCTTACTTCCATTTTTTCTTGAAATGATTGAAAGATGAAATTATATTATGCATCATATGTCATAGTTTGTATCTAAATGTCCCGTAAAGCCTCATGTGCTCATAAGCAGTGCATATAGAGGTGGATGGATCTAAAATGTGTGAATATGGATTAAGAATTTATGGTACTGGGGCCAGGGATTTAGCTCAGTGGTTCTGTACCTGCCTCACAAGTGCAAGATCCCAAGTTCAATCCCCAGTACCACAAAAACAAGCAAACAAACAAAAACCCAAAGGATATATGATACTGGATTAGTTCACTGATTGATTTTTCAAGTTCTAGGTGGCTATAATAGGAAAGAGGAAAGCTCACCCTTGGTGTGGGTGGCACCAATCAAAAAGGCTTGCAGCTTGGATGAGATAAAAAGGAAAGGGAGATTTGCTGCTGTTGCTTTGCTTTGCTGCCTTGTGCCTGCTCTACCATGGACTGTTTCGCCTCTGCAATGCCCTCTGCTATGCCACAGAGTCTTGGAGCCAGCCAGCTATGAACTGAAACCTGTACAAACTGTGAGCCAAAATAAAGCTTTCCTCCTTTAACTTGGAGGTACTGAGAATTTTGTTCCAGAAACAATAAGATAACCAAGACCAAGAAATGCATATATGAGAAGTGCTTGAGATTACATATGTCACAGTAATATTTACATTTATATATTTATATGTATATTTATGTCAATGACTGTGGAAGTCATATGAGCTCATTCAATGTTCACTCAAATGATAACTTACCTATAAAATTTTGGAGGACCGCTTTACAAAGTTTCAAACTGTTCCCGTTCTAGATCAAATATACTTTAATTAAATTTAATAATAGATGAATGGGTAGGAAAAGACATATAATACACCTGGTGTTGAAGTACTGATTAATGAGAAGAACAGAAAGAGTAATAGCTCCATAGGTAAGCCTAGAAATGACCTCCGTAGGAGTCATGAGCTGTATTCACTCGGTCCAAATTTTCAATTTGCTCATCAAGATTACTCTAGGATCTCTAATAATAGTGTGAAAAAGTTAAGTGGTGAAAACCGGATAAATGTGCTTTTTCATTATTGAAACTGCTGTCAATCCACACCATTACTGATCATCCACATCTGCCAGCTGTTGTTTACACACTGACTGCAAAAAAGGAGTGGCTACTTCTTTTTTTCTTCATTTAGCAAACGACTTTCAAATTCTAAAAATAAGCAAATGGAGTTTTTAAATGAAAATTTCAAGAATTTGGAGAGTTAGTCCATCAAAATGATCCTTACAAATTTTAAGTATCTTGACACATTGTTCAGTTGTAATCCAGGGTTTGTCTATTTAATCACCAAATCAAACATTTATGTAACTTTTGAATTTCATTTGTTGATAAATTATACATGTCTTAAATAATTAATTTAAAATTAACCAATTCATATGTCATTCTTACATAACAAAGGTAAATTTTTGCTTTATGAATTATGACTTCAACTTAAATTTAATTAGATTTTATATTGAATTATTTAGCTGTATGAGGATCTTAATATATATGTGCACATTTTTCCTTGAAATTATTTTCTTACCTCTTACTAGGCAAAGATGCCTAAGTAATTTAAAAAGTATACAAAAGTGATTTTCAAGATTTTTTTTGAAACAGGGTCTCACTTTGTAGTTCAGGCTGGCCCTGAGCCCACTATGTAGCCCAGGCAAGCCCCAAACTCATCAGTCCTCCTGCCTCTGCCTCTGCCTCTCGAGTGCTGGGATGACAGGCATGAGCCACCACGCCTGGCACTGTGGTATGTGGTACTGATTGCTGGTGGGTGTGAGCCACCACCCCCAGTATTGTTGTATGTGGTTACCGGGTATCAAACCAAGGACTTTGCACTTGCCAGGCAGGAGAGGGAACCACTGAGCTAAACCTCTGAACCTTTTGTATTTTTTTTTTAAAGCAGCTCAAAGTCAAATAGTTTTCAAATAATGTTTCAAGTAAACATTATATTTCTAGCACTGCAGATCCTACGAAATAAATTTTATATGATATCAATCCCTACTAAGATTACAGAGGCATTTATTGGTAAAGAAAATAACTTTTACTTTCCTATTTTATTCTTCTTGTCAATTAGCCATGCTTTTATGAATAAGAAAGGAGAGTTAGAGCCAGGTATGGTAAAGCTTCGCTATAATCTCAACCCTTGGAAGCCTGTGGCAGGAGGGTTGCTGCAATTTCAATGCTACCTTGGTCTACATAGTGGCTTAAAGCCTAGCCTGATCTCCATAGTGAGACCCTGCTTCAAAAGAAGAAAACAAACCAAAAAATTAGCAAGACGGGATTAGAGAGTCCAGCTAAGAGAGTCTGAGACTGGGTAATTTATGAAGAACAGACGTTTATTTCTTACAGTTCTGAAGGCTAGAAAGTTTAGGAAGGAAAGGTCCACAGCTGGTGAGCAACTTTATGCTGTGTCACCCTAAGGTAAAGGGACAGAATGGCAAGAAAGCAAAAGGGAGAGAAGTGATGCTTTGCTCAGGATCCGATCCCAAGACTGTGAACTCAGTCCCATGATACCAGCACTAACTGATTCATGAAGACAGAGTCCTCAAGACCTACTCACTTTGTAGAAGTCTCAACTCTGAACCTTGTCATAGTGGGGATTACACTTCCAACATATAAGTGTCAGGGATATGGTCAAACCATAGCAAGAATTAGAATTTGCCTAAAACTAACACTGTAGTAGGACAGCCAGAATAAAACTTCTGTAAACTACTTACTGAACACTTTAACAGGATCAGAAATAAGCATGCACAAAAGTGTTACCAATGCTATAAATTTTATGAAAATAATTAAAGAAGCAAAATAAGTTTGGTCTAAAGAGAAAGGAAGAAAAAGACCACAGACTGCAGGACATAAGTGGGTTTCTAGTGTCTTAAGATGTGAAAGAAAGTTGCTTTCATGTGTCCTTTTTTCACAGAGGAAAGAACTGGAACTTCTCTTTATTAAATACTATATGTATATGAGAAGCCCAAAGTGCACAAACTCATTTCTATATCACAGTAGTTCTTAAATTAGGGTTTCTCCTATATTGTAAAAATGGAAAAACTATGATTTAGAGAAAGATACAGAGACAGACTATCAATAAATGCAAGAACCAGGGTGTAAAATTAGTTCCATGTATCTTTATTCAAACCCTAATCCTTAGTCACTGTGATCTACTGAATGCATGAGACATAAAATAAATTGCAATCATGTACAAGAGAAGATCAAGGGTTTTGTTGTTACTGTTATTTTGTTTTTGTCTTAAAATTTATGATCTGTGAGAAGAAAAGCTTCAGTTTGTATTTGCTTAGACTGGAGGCAGGCTTTGAAGTTCTGATTGTGAATTTTTTGTATGAGAATTGACTACATTGCAGAACACATTGAGATCACTTGGCTAAGTAGTCTGAGTTTCTTTTAGCCTAGGTCTGGTTCTGTCTCTCCTCTTTCTTTTAAAATTTTTTGATCATAGAGTACACAACATATTTTGATCATTTTTACCACCTCCTCCTGCCCCTTGCCCTTCTCTCTCCTAGTTTCACATTTTTGGGAAAGGTACAATGTGTACATGTTGTTCACATCGATCCCCCTCCATTACCTCTCCTTATACTTCTGTTCCCCTTACTCTCTTCTTGTGTTATAAGTCTCTCTTGTACTTTCTTGTCATCTTTTTTAGATTCCACATATAAAAGAGAACTTGATATTTTCCTTTCTGAGCCTGGCTTATTTTACTCACTCTGAAGCCTTCCAGATCCATCTATTTTCTTGTAAATAACAGAATATCATTCTTCCCAGTGGCTCAATGAGTTGATGTCATACTAGGTGAGAAGCCTACCCAAGAAAGTAAGCTTGCATTTCAGACCATGCAATTATTTAGAAATCAAAACACAGGTAATCATTGTTTCTCCATTTTGGGGGAATTAAAGAAGTTAATCAATCCTTTAACTATGTAAATGTGAACACTATTAAAGCTTCCTGACACTTGAGAGAACCTACATAGATTTGCACTCTGTTTATTTTCCACTTACAAATACCTTTACATGATTATTATGAGCGTGTGTTCAAATTTACCTTAAAATATTTCCCCATGCTAAGGTTTGGATCTAAAATCGCCCCAAAGGCCTACTGATGGGCTTTGGGCAAGTGTTCATATGAAGAGGGGACTAGTGTCATTAATGGATTGAGCTATCAATGAGTTCATAGCTGAATGGGCTGTTAGAATGTTGAAGGAAATAAGTCAGAGACACATGATTTTCAGGACTAGATCTTGTCCCTGACTCCTTTATTTCTGCTTTCTGGCTGTCAAGAAGTGAGTAACTATCCTCTATTATTTCTTTCTGCCTTACCAAAGGCCTAAAAGCAATGGGGCTGGCCAATCATAGAGTGGAATCTCTGAGCCAAAATAAATCTTCCCTCCTTTAAATTTTTTCCTCAGATATTTTATTCAGAGATACAAAGATAACACACCTAGTCTACAAATGCTACCACCACAGTTCTTTTTAAAAATAATTTGAAATTGCAGTGTACTAATACAATTTGATTTGGTGACATTTTTCTACTGAAAATACTTTATGACTTTACATATTAAAATTAGCATTATTTGGTCTTCTTCTTATTTCCCACGATAGTTGAAGGCATCTTGTGGTACTACAAAGCCAACGTGGCAAGTACAAAATAGTTAGAAAAATGAAATTCTAGGATGTATTCTGCTAGCAAAAAGAACATGGAGTTGAGCATCAGGCTTTGTCTTATCTCTTGAAGATAGTGGTGGGATTTGTAGTGATAAACTCTCTTCAGATGAGGCCCTTCTGATGGAGAAAACTGAAACTCCACAGCCCAGGTCTGTGCTCACTGGAGAAGCAGGAGGATGACTGGGTGTCACAGACAGGAGTAGGGAACCAGTGAGAGAGTACCTCAGGATAATTCACTTAATGGTTTGCCTGCCATCCCAACTGGTCCTGATGGAACTAGCCCAATGCCTACATGGCAGTTCTTACTTCTCACACATCTTGAAAACTCCATGTGGCCTCCAACACATAAGTTATAAGTCAGTGATGGTCTGGGATGAGCTGGGAAGTGCTGCCCTTGACTTTGGTTCCATAAATAAGGTAGGTCAATGAGCATAGAAACAAAATTCACAAAGGAAGAGGAAACTGAGAAAGGGAAGAAGTGAGGTGGGTTATCACGTGATGAAGCAAGATGAAAGGGTGAGAACAAAAGAATAAAAGTGACACAACAAAAGGAATAACTGATATGAGAAAGAGGGCTGGATCGGGAAACATACACACAAACTGTCTTCTCTGCTTTTCCCTCCACTGAAGAACACCTGGTCGGAAGGGATGGTCTCTAAAGACGTGAAAGTAGTACAGACAAAGGAGGGGCTGAGATAGATACTTATGTGGAGATAAAGTGATCCACTATTTTACTTATCTTCTCTTGCCATCTTGGTGCTGATCCTGTCGGTAGATGGACTATTATTCACTGGCTGTGCTACCTGGAGAAATCACTTAATTTCCATGGGCCTTAGTTTTACATTTATAAAATTAGAAAACAACACTCATTCGATCTGTTTCATGTTTTATAGTGCTTTGGTTTGAAAATGTGTGTCTTGCCAAAGCTCTAGCCGGAATTCCATTTTCACTGTGACAGGGATGGGGTGGGCTTTTTTGGACCTGATGCAGTCACAGGGTGCTGCCTTCCTGAATGGGATTAAGGCTCTTAGAAAAAATGCTTCAGAAAACCCACCAGCTACTTTGTTTCTTCTGCCACCTGAGGACACATCTTTCATCCCATCCAGAGGGTGCAGCAACAATATGTCATATCTGAAGAAGAAATCAAGCCCTTTACCAGACTTCATGTCTGCTGACCACTTGATCTTGGACTTCTCAGAACTGTAAGAAATAAATTTCTATTATTCATGCATTACCCATCCATGACATTTGGTTACAGAAGCACAAATGGACTGAGACACATAGATAGTCCAAAGATAGGGGAAAGCATGTGGATTCTTGTCATACTCTAGAAAATGAGGTTTTGCTAGCAATCGTAAGATTGAGTGCTCCTGTAAAACTTAGTAAAGTGAGTCATTATGGACCTTCATCCAGTAAAGTACACGCACACACAGTCTTACATAGAAAGTGCAGAGAGATTAAGATCCATGGAAACCTGCATCTGAAATCTCCATTTTTACAAAGGTCCAACTAGCAACTTCAATCACAGTGACTTGGGTGTACCAGGAGACTGAGTAGGAAAGTGAGTGCAATTTAGGTAGCAGAAACCTAGGCCAAGAGCATTTCAGCTGTTGGAGGTAGGCTGTAAACATAGGCCTATATGATCATTGTCTTTTTTCAAACATTTAAAAAGAACCATTGAAATGAAATAAACGTAGAAGGAAATAGAAAATATCTAGTGCCAAGGTGGAAACTGTTCAGTGAAATTTTTCTTTCAGGTGTGCAAAAGAGAGTGGTGTGCATGAGTGAAATTCGTGTGTGTGTGCCTGTGTGTGTGTATATGTGTCTGTCAGCACACACACACACGTGTGTACCTCTGGACTTCAATATTTTAATCTCTGCTTCACCTGACTTTATCATGGATCATCAAGTTTAGACTGCTTGTTCTGATTTCCTATTCACCTTACAAACTTCCACTAACTGCTTTTGCCTGACTCTCCCCTGCGAGGACAGTGCCCAGTCTGCCCCAGCCAGCCCTCCGGAGGGATTTGGCTTTACGGGTCAGTTTCAATGAACAGAAATGATGTGACTCTTCCTGACAGGTGGATCTACTTTGAGTGTGGAGAATAAAAATCTTATTTTTAAGTCTGTGCTAAAGTGAATTCATCATTCTAAATGCCACTGTGAGAAACCTTTTAGTGATTTATGACTTTTTATACTGACCTCTGAATTTGGCTACTACACAAAGTGAACAGCTGGTTAGGGTAGGCCTGGGGACTGAGTGGGATCCAGGGACACCAGACACTTGGTACTTTCCAATAATTTCCAATAATGAATGGCAGCAATGACTCTGGCAGAGAAATCATAAAGAAGCAGTAATGTGGAGGGCTGGAAGACTCACAGTGCCATAGAATACCTAGGTGGATGGAGCAAGGAGCCAGGCAGCAGCCTGGGCAGAGGAATGAGTTTGTGTGGTCCACTGGTCTCCAGCTGGATCACTCAGTTGAGATGAATTGTCTTCACGTCCTTAAGAGCTTCCTTTCTCAATTTCCCGTCTATCTTTGAGGTTCTGACTACACGTCCTCCTGGACGCTGGTGAAAATAACTGGCAACAGACAACATTCTGAGGTTGAAGCAGCTGCCCTCAGAAGTAGAAGTAAACTGCAGACCTACCAGGAATCTATTTCTGTAGTCACTGTCAATGGGCTGAGTAAATACTCATATTTGCCCCCACACTTACGCCACTCAGCCCATTGTCTTATTCTGGGCCCACCTTGCCATCCTTTTATTCAGAACCTGCATCTGAACAGTATAACTCAGAGATTGGAGCCATTTTTTGAGAACCTTATTCTAGCCCTGGGCCAGGTGGTATGCTAAAAGACACAATACCTATGTAGTAGGGTCTGTTCCAATTCACTGTTTTGGGTGGCAGAGGTGAAATACGAACTAGATTTTCATTGGTCTTAAGAAAGAAAGTCAAGCCAGACATGAGGAGGGATGTCTGTAACTTCAGCATTCTGGGGGGCTAAGGTAAGAGGCTCACAACTTCAAGCCATGCCTGGGGAGCTTAGAAACTTAGTTGAGACCATTTCAAAAAATGCAAAGACCTATAGATGTAACTCAGTAAGAAGGACCTGGATTCAACTTTCAATACCCCAGAGAAAGTAAGTCAGAGAAAAATGTCTTTTCATAAGTAGGTTTATACATAGTTTCTTTCAAATCTTTTCAAATTTTAGAGCAACAGTTTCCTGCAAAAATACATTTGTACTCATATATTTCGTTTTATTGAGAAAATTATGTACTATATGTCTAACATATAATTTGATAAGTTGGAAAAACTTATATAATGAAGTAATCACCAGCTAATCAAGGTAAAGGACATTTTCATGAATTATTGTAAATGACACAATCAGTTTTGTGAAACTATGCTGTCTTAAAATTATTTTTAAATTTTGATTTAATTGTACATTCACATTCAGTTTTTAAAAACAATATGGAGAAATACCACATGCCATTTTATCCAGCTTCCTTCACTAGTAACGTCTTTCAAAATTATAATATCACCAACAGGATATTGACATCTATGTAGTCAAGGCAAAGAACCTTTCTATTACCATAACCCCTTTATAGAGACACCTACCTAGATCTTTCAACTTCTGACAACCAACAGTCTGTTCTCCACCTCTCCAGTTTTGTTATTTTAAGAAAGCTGTAGAAATAAAATCACATATAATATAAAATTTTGAGATCGCTTTCTTTCACTCAACATAATTCCCTGGAAATTTATCAATAGTTGTTGTGGGTTTCAGTTATTCCTTCCTTTTTACAGCTCAATAGCATTCCATTTATCCATTTTTTAAATCTTAAGCAAGTCACTCTTTTCTACTTGACTTTACTTTTCTCATTTGTAGAATGAGAAAGATGGACTGGATAAAGCTATGTTTTTTCTTCTAATGTTAAGGTTTTTAGTTCATGATTTCTCATATCCATATATAGACTTTCATGATCTTAAATCACATTTTACAATAATAAAACACAACTCTCACCATTCAGCCATTCTATTTGCTCCCAAGCAAAAGGTATGGATATCAACCCCCATAGGACAAAGGAATGGGGCAGGAGGTGGGAGATTGGCCAGTACCAGACATATGCTATGCTTTTGATTATACATTCTTCTGGATTTTATATCTAGTAAATGACTATGGGGGCCAACAATGGATTTAGGTTATGATATCTTTTCCTTTTTCTCATGGCAACAGAGCCTGATTTAACATTTCTTGATATATGGCCTAGCCTAAAGATGGGGCTGGCCAACTGCAAGGTTGAGGTCACAACAAAAGGAAGCTCTCAAACCAATCTAAATTGTTAAAAATTAATGATACTTTCCAGAAAACATCAAAATAAAAGTGTATAGATTTTCAAGTCATGTGCCAGTTTAGCAATTATGCATTCTGGGTAGGCTCCTGGCTGGTGCTGTGGAGGAGGCACAAGGAGTGAAATATAAGCCCTAATAGATCATCATGAATAATGGAGATCCATATTTACATTTGAGAAGAAGTGAAGCAGCACCAGGTTGATAATAACTATCCTTCTATCATCTCTGCCAGAAAATTAGGCGCCTTCCCTACTGTGCCTTCCAAGTGCTTATATATTCAGGGCAAAGTGAGTGTATAGTACTTCCTAGATCCAATCTCCACACATTCTCTTTGGAGCAAGGTTACACCATGCACAGCTCTGAGACCAGAGCCTCTTTACCTTATTCAGGTGGTCATGAGAACTGTGCCAACAATTCTGCACCACTAATTATCTGTGCTTTGACACTCTTGTCACAGAGCTTTGCTTCCCCCATCACCTAAGTGTCCATATGTCATTTATTTTTCTTGTGTCAATTTTCTGTTTTCAGATGAAAATATCTCAGAGATGAGATTCCCAGCTCTGGCTCTGCAACACCACAGGAAGCCTCCAATTATCTCGAGAGGTGTCACAACATTCTCCCAAAACAAGCTTCGAATTAATTCATTAATGAGAAACAGGATTGTTAGAGACAGTGGGGCTGAAGTTGGAACTCTAACTTGTCACAGAATCAAGCAGCAGTAAAGCATTCGGTTTCTAGAAGGTCAGGAATTTCTGGGAATAGCAGAGGCTGACATCTGGAGCCCCATGGTGAAGCCCCATGATCCTCCTATTTGCAGCGAATGCAGTCTTCCAAGGACAAAAGGCTGCTAGATGAGGAAAAAGCTGCAAGGGATATTGTAGGAGTCCAGCCAATTAGAAGGTGGAGCTAAATTGTTTAATTAAGGATGATTTAGCTTTTAAACTAAAATACTGTATTTTCCAATGAGATGGGCATTGCTTGGAGTTGCCTATAGAAATAATCTGACCAATAACTAGTGGCTTCTTGGGGAACCAAGTGTCCCCCAAAATAGAAATAATGGAAAGCAGGTGGGGTAGGGCAGAAGGCCGTGTCACCATGCAGAGATGAGGTACAAATCAGGGAGTTATTTTCTTTCTTTCAGAGCAGTATTTCAAATGGCTGCACCTTGTCTTTCAAGCTCATCTCTTTTCATTTCCTGATCTTTCTCTTTCTCTTCGGGTCCCTGTGTTGTGCAGGAGCTTTCATCTCATCCCCCGCAGCCTGTTCAGAACGGCTGTGTTCTACCCCCAAACTCTCCATGTTTTAGCACATTGGTAGCATATAAGGAAGAAAATGAACTTCCCTCAGTGTTTTCTGTCCATCTTCCAAATCTTCATGAGCAAACATGATTCCTGTGGCTCCCATGTTCAACTCTCTTCGAAATTATTCCATGTGGCATCTGCCTGAGATCTCCAACTCCACATAGATTCCTGATATTTTCCCCAGTGCCTTGTCCTACCTTATCTCGGCTAACATCAGCTCAAGTGTTTCTGCTTCCCAGGCCAGTCTTCGTGTTGTTACTGTTGACTGTTCTTTCCCTCAAGACGCACGGTAGATCCTTCAGCAAATCTAACCATAGTGACCTGTGAACTCTTCCTTTGGCAGAAGTACAACATGTCCTACAAAATTCTCATAACTACTCACAGTAGTCCAGCTGACCTTTCCTCTTTTCACTCTTGTCTCTTATAGTTACTTCCCACCAGAAATGCCACATTGACTCTGCAAAATGTAAGTAATTTCATATCTCTGTGCAGCTCAAAATTCTCTAGGGTTTTGCTATCTCACACAAAAGAAGAATAAAAACCTGATAATATTTCACAAGACCCTGATTATCTCCTCCTGCCTTCTCTTACTCTTTTCCCCACTCTCTTTTCCCAGTCCTATCCCCATGAATCATGACTATGCCCTTAACTCACCCAGACAGCTCCTACCTGGATCCATCTGTCATGAAAAACTGTCTTCCATCCCTTTATTTTCAGTCTATGGGTTTCTTTCTGACTGAGGTATGTTTCCTGTATGCAGCAGATTGTAGGATCTTGCTTTGTCATCCAATCTACCAGTTTGTTTCTTTTAATTGGCCCATTGAGTCTACTGACCTTAATGGTTATGACTGACATGGACAGACTTAGAGCTGCCATATTTTCCTGTTTTTGGCTCGTCTATTCTTTGCTTTTGCCTTTTTCCATTCAGTTTCTTGTGAGCTGTATATAAAATATACCAATAAAGATTTTAATTTAAAAAAAAAAAGAATACCACACCCTCTGTATTCAGAAACCTGGGTCTCCACTAAAATCAAGTCTTATTTTTGTGAAGCCTTACTTGCCTGGGCTATAAGAACACGTCTTAGTCCCCATTACTCTAGTCCAGTCATTTTTCTCCTATTCTGTCTTCTTTAGCTCCTAATGGCTCTTTCCCATCTAACAAAAAGAATTCTATAAAATTAGAAGAGGAATACTTCTGCTTGGATGCATCCACATTAACTTATATTTTATTAATATCCTAGACTGGGGCAGAAATATTTTAAAAGAGGATACTTGTTATTACAAATAGGCCTCTTATTCCCAAATATGCAAAGCTTAAACAGCTGAAGTGAAAACCTTAGGCCATTTTTTATGGCAAATCAATTTACAAGAGGAGGTGATGTGTGTGACTTTATGTAATCTGGCCTGGTCCAGTTACCATGCTGTCTCTAATCTGATGGCCTTGGGAGGGTGAGCGATGATGTGGAATTCAGCAACCAGGGCCCTGTGTGGTTGGTAAGCTTCTTTATTAAATCTCTCTTATCACAGATATTACCCGCATTCATATAGGGCGCCTTGGGATGTGATTGGATAGAGGGCGGGTGCAGTGTTTACAGTGGGATATGATGGATGCAAGGGCAGAAGCAGCATTTAGCAATGTACGATTGGTCTTCGTCACCTGAGTCATCTACATCACCTGTGTCTGTGTGTTGCTATGGTTTCTTAAAGGGGCATAGCCAGGAGGGAGACTAGGAAGGGTTTGGCTACAACTTTAGGGGCTGATAGGGACATCATGAGTACACAGTAGTCTATAAGCCTCTTCTTATGAAGCTGGCTAAAACATCTTACCTACATTTCTATTTTTCTAAGCCTAAACCTACAGAAACTAATCAATTTTCCCATGGGAAGTAGTAATCCAACAAGTAGTAAGTTTTTTCTGAACAAGTACTAAATTTTGGGCAAGGTTCTATGCTCATGGATGCGGATATTATGTATAAGTAAAGTACTTGTAAATAAAGTATTTCTTGTAGTTTATAAGTTGATTTCTCTGAAAAGTTCAAAACTCCATGGTGTGCCAAAGAATAAAGCTAGACCCTTACTTTGTACTACGTACTGAACTAAAATTGAAGTAAATTAAAGATATAAATACTAAAACTGAAGTACTAAATCTGCTGGGAGATAGAACAGACAGAACTCTTAAAGACACAGGTGTAGCCAAAGACTTTATGAACAAAACCCCAGCCACACAGGAAATATCACAAAGAATCAACAACCTGGATCTCTTCTTATTAAAAATATTTTGCACAGTAAAAAGAAACCTCTATTAGAGCGAAAAGACAACCAACAATATGTGAAAAAATGTTTTCTAGGTGTTTCTTGGACAAAGGACTAATATCTAAAATATATAAAGAACTCAAGAAATCAGAATTCCCAAATTTAAAGACCTAATTCAAGAATGGGCATCTGAAATACATAGACACTTCTCAGATGAGGAAGTACAAATGGCAAATAAATATATGAAAACATGTTCAACTTCATTGGCCATTCAAGAGATGCAAATTAAAACAACACTCAAACTCCATCTCACAATAGAAAGAATGGCTATTATCAAGATATTAACCAACAACATATGCTGGAGAGGCTGTGGGGAAAAGGAACCCTTCTCCACTGTTGGAGGGAATGTAGACTGGTGCAACTACTGATTCCTCAAAACACTGAAACTAGAGATTGCATTTGACTCTGTTATTCCCTTCTTGGTATCTTCTCAAAAGAATTAGAAGCATCACACCATAGTGATATATGTGCATCTGTGTTTATAACAGAACAGTTTATAATAGCTAAATCTTGGAAACAACCCAAATGCCCATTGACCAATGAATGGATAGAGAAATTGTGTATTTTTAACACAATAAAGTACTACTGTACTGCTTGAGGCATTTATAGCTAAATGGATGCATCTTGATACTGTTCTCTTAAGTAAATAAAATTGGATACACATGTTTAAGTATTACATGGTTTCTCTTTGGTTTGAGACACCGAAACTGTAACTAAGGACCAAAATGCATAATAGATATTGTACATTAGGAAGAAAATGTTCAAGGGATAGGTAGAGGGAAAGGAAAGAAGAGACAGAAACAATAATAAAAGGAAAGCATGGAAGCTAAACTTTGTAAATAAAGAGGGAAATGAGACTGAAGGAAAGGGATGGAAATGATTATAGAGAAGCAAATATATCATGTATAGACACAAATTCCCTGTGATAAATTTTTTGGCATATCTAAAATGCCCCAATAAAATAAAACCATTCCAACTGAAATAAATAGGACACCTATGTGTAAATACCATAGTGTTCTCTAGTGTGAGAAACAGAAGCTGTAAACAAGGTCCAAAATATATTATGAAATAGAAAGAAAAATCTTCAAAGGGGAAGGGGAATTAGGGAGGGGCAGCAAGGGAAAGCAAAGAAGGGAAAGAAAAAGTTTGAAGGTAAAAAGGAAAAAAATGGAAATAAAGCTTGTAGGGGGATGGAGTGGTTGAAGGGAGGGCAAGAGAATGGGAAAAATAAGAATAAAGACATATCATGTACAGGTGCAGAGTCTCATGATGAATGCGATCATAATATACACCTAAAATGTACCAATGAAAAACTAAAAGCCACCAGCCAGGCATGGTGGCTCATGCCTATAATCCCAGCACTCAGGAGGCAGAGGCAGGAGGATTGCTGAGTTCGAGGCTTGGCAGAGCTATATAATGAGCTCAGGGACAGCATGAACTACAAAGTGAGACCCTATCTCAAAAATCTATCTATCTATCTATCTATCTATCTATCTATCTATCTATCTATCTATCTATCTATCTATCATCTATCTATCTATCTATCTATCTATCTATCTATCTATCTATCTATCTATCTATCTATATCTATCTATCCATAAAGCCACCCCCTCAAAAATTTCCTGGTGCACAGAAAGTTCCATATATAATATAATAGAAATACATAACTTTTCTTACATAATAAAAATATATATTTTTCTATATATAGAAATGTATACACATATAGTAAACTATTGTTAATATTTTACTGACTACTCAAGCCAAGGAACATTAAACTTATAGATTATATTCGTAAAATATACACAAGCACAAGGACACATGTATTGTATAATAAGCATACACATTATACATACAAATATATTTTTCCTTGTTGAATATCTACATTGACTTTTTAAACATATATCATCCCTAACTTGTGTTGAAGAACTGATGAAAATAACGTGATTTAAAATGCAATGCCAGGGTCCAACCCTGGGCCCTGCACTAATATCATTCAGTGTCTTCATGAAATCCCCATTAGCAGACAGGAAGCCATGGAAGGCTATTTCATGCGTTCATTAATAAATGTTGCAATTACATTCTAAAAATATAGCCATGTTTATCAATTAATTTTAATGAACCGAGTCACAGGTTAACACTCATTATGAAATATGCTGCTGATTAAAACCAGAGTGTTATCCACATACAGTAAAGTAAATCATCTTGTGTTTATTAGGAGTAACATTTTAACTCTTACTCTGTTAAATTTGACATCAATCATTTAAAACTTTTGCTTCCTGTGGCTTATTTGAAACCTTGACAGCCATGAATTTACCAAAAATGTATTCGGTCGCTGAGTTCTCTGAGCTCAGCTCTCTCCGGCTTGGAAAGCTCACCTTCTGCTGTACTCTTTACAGGACACTGGAATGGGCTCCTCACAGCTGCGCTTCTATTTGACTGCGTGACTTTGGACAAACCCCTGGTGTTCTGCACCAGTTC
Organism: Thryonomys swinderianus; assembly: GCA_004025085.1. Lineage (NCBI taxonomy): Eukaryota > Metazoa > Chordata > Mammalia > Rodentia > Thryonomyidae > Thryonomys > Thryonomys swinderianus. Next base: position 28,811 of record PVIC010008005.1, on the reverse strand, counting down.
CCTCAATTGTAACAGGAGAACAATGAAGACTTCCTCAACTTTCCTTCACACTTGTGTCCTTCGTCACACACACCCTCTCTGTCTTTCACATACACCTGTGCATAGACAAAACAACTTTAAAATGTTTTTCTTTCTCAGATGTACGTAAAAGTTGCAAGGCAGCACAGAGGGTTCCTGTAGAGAAACCTACATTTCCTCCATGTTCACATCTTACACTATATGGAGACGTTAATAAAAACTAAAACATTCATCTCCTTTGAAATCACTGTTTCCCTCCACCTCCAAAGCTGTGTTCCTCCCATTGCTGCTTCGTGCTACGGGTGTTTGTCTTTGCATAGGAGGTTATCTCAGACTGCTCTAACCTGCCTCCTCTGCAGTCTCCAAGGCCTCAACAGCATCTGGTCTTTCAGATTTCTGTGCAGTTTTGAAAATCATTTCCAATGATATTGGAAGCTCCTAGTGAGGAAGAACTATATCCAGTAGCATCATTCAGGTCTCTACCCTGTCTTCCTTGAGGAGCAGGCACGTGCCCCCCAGGTGGACCTATCTAAACAGAGTTCATTTTCTAAAGCTCCCAGGACTTGATCTAGTGAATGCAGGTACCGCGCTCAGGGGGAGCTGTGACCCTTCATCCTTTTTCTTTCCTTCTTCCCTTTGCACCTTGATATTCTCCATCTTTCAGGCTGAATTCTCAAAATCTCAGTGTGCTTAGTTATAAAATAAGGATAAAAATAACCTCTTCCTCACACTGCTATTATAGGCATTTATAATTTAGGCAAATGTTTTAATGTATGTAAAGCCCCTTGTCTGTCTTATTATAGCCTTGAAGAGATGTTACACTTATTTTAGGCAAGATATTTTATCAGTTTATTTTCCCTTCTGGAAATGAGAAGACTGGATATCAAACTCTTTCAAAGAGTTGATATCCTTTTTTTATTATCATCACATTTTTTCTTTACCCCTCATGAGGGTGTGTGTAGGGGGGTTATGGGGTGGGTAGGGAAACAGGAAAAAGGGAGGATTAAATTGTGTCCTATACTGGTACAAATTCCCAATATTGAGTGTGATCATGATGTGCACATACAATGTTCCAATGAAGATAAAAAAAATTTTAAAAAGAGTTGATATCCTAGAATTCTATTACTATGATCAATGTGATCTATACACATGTAAGAGATGAACCACTTAACAATCTGCTGTGCCCCTCCCTTATTTGTGTCATCATATTTGTCACATTTGTGAATCCTTTACTCTCAAAGTTATTTTGCTCATCATCAGCTCACTCAAGAACTTCAGGCATAGAGGTCATAATGACCGTGAGGCAGGAAGATGAACAAATCACTTCTAATAGCTGCCCATTTTCTACCAAGTGAGGGGTCCTTGGGTGCTATTTCAGTTCTTCTTCAATACAGTTCTCTTACCTTCAGTTTATCGATAAGCAAGCGGACGCTAAGGGAGATGGAGTATTTATTAATTATTTCATAGGAATCAAATCAGAATTTGATTGAAATCCTGAATGATTTTAAAACTTTTATTCTATCCCCTTAATTTTGTTAACTCACTAAAACCATTCCCCAAAAAGCAACACTGAATTGAATCAGTCAGTCAGATACTTGGACATGTCACACCAATCCTTACTGTTACAGGCCTCTCTCTGTTCCCTGTGGATATGGCTGAACTCCCTTTTCCTATCCCCCGCGCATGAGTCCATATAAACAAGTAGTGGCTACCATAATGTAAGCAGAAGTACCGTTTATCGCTTCCAACTCTGACCCATGAGATTTTCATTATTTCTTTTTCATCCTTTGCAAACTTGCAGGACACTCTTTGGAGATGAAATAGTCTCAACAAGGCAGGGAAAGCAAGGACAGGGAAGAAAAAAACTTGATAGTAAAAAGGAGAGAAAATGGAAACAAAGCTTATGCATATACAGGTTGGGAGGTTGAAGGGAGGGCGGGGGAATGGGAAAGAACAAGAATCGAGATACACCATGCACAGGTACAAATTCTCAATGAGGAACATGATTGTAATGTATACCTAAAACATGCCAATCAACTCAAAAAAGGAAAAAAAGAGAGAGAAGGAAGCACCCTGGGTACCAGAAGGCCTGAATGGACTAGTGCTTCCTCACACAACCCTCCATTCTCCGGGCCTTGGTGGTTATCCTGGATTGCTGTGCAATCAATAAAATCTGCTGTTCTATTAAGCCCCTGGGACATGAGGGTTGTTTGGTAGAACATTTAACACTCAGTGAAATATAGTGGCACAATTTAGGTGGAAAACTCCTGTGGGGGAAAAAAATACATGCTAGCTCTTCCACTAAGAATATTAAAAGATTGAAAAGAAAACAATTATTTTTGCTGTTTACTCACTATGAGAAAGCCTTGCACTAGTGATACACATGCATGTTTTTCATTTCATTAGACTGGATTTGAGAGACTAAAGCTACGTGCCCCACCTCGATGCTGGGCCTAGGCAGCACCACTCTTAGACCCGTGCTGTAGCCAACTTTCTGCCATTATGGTACTCTACATCTCACGGGAACTTCACCTGACTCTTTCCCATTTGATTCTCTCAATCGTGGGGACTTAACAGCACAAAAAATGTTAATCCTAATTTTCAGATGAATACACCACACTCAGAGGTATCGCTTGAATTGTTTAACAGACGGAATCAGTCTTGCTTGTCCAGTCCCGATGTCTGCTAACTGCCTGAGGCACAGTTTTATGATCCATGATGCAAACTTCTATTTCCTTCAGTACCAAACAAAGGTAGCTCCTCATGGTTGTTTACTTGTGCTGCTCTGATGCCATTGCTTTGCCTAGTACGATGGCCCTGGTATATGTGCTATGACCAATACATATGAAAATATGTAGGGAAAGTTTAAATTTAGAACATTTATTTCAGTCAAAGTAACAGTTATTTGTCCCTCTCAGATCCCTCCCTCCTTGAAACACACCGCATCATTCTTGGCATTTTCTGAAGTTCTGATAGTCTTTTTCCATGTCTTTATGAGGCATAATAAAGAATACAGTCAAGGCTGCTGCCAAATGCCATCTAACAGAAAGGCAGGGTTGTAAAAACATTATGGTGTGCAGCAGACCCTTGACTTATGTACTCGACTGGTTCCCGAGGGCAGGTTGTCACTCAACTTGGTTGTAAATTGATAGAGTTGAGTTCTGGATGTTGACCTGGGTACACTTTATAGATGACAAGAGGCAGATGAATCTGCTATTAACTTAATTAACCTAAGTTGTTTGTGAGTCAGGCTGGTCGTAACTTGAAGGTGCCCTGTATTTTCATCCATTTTATTTGCTGCATCTGGCACCATGTGACTTTGGCTCTTCCCCAAAATCAAAATGACCAGGAAAGAGAAACACCTGCAGTCTACTGAGGACACTGGGACAGCCAGAACAGCCGATGGAAAGACACCATGAAAAAAGACTTCCTCTGAAACTAAACGGCACAGTGGGATAACTGTGTCCAAAATGAGGGGGAGTATTTTGAGGGCGACTAATGACAGTGTGCCTTTTACTGTAACAAATTACTAAAAATTTAAATATCAACTGTATTTTTATCACATCCCCTGAGTATTTCCTCCTTCATGCCTGCACACACTGACATTCAAAGTCGTACCTGGCTGTGGGAATATAAAATGGTGCAGCCACTGTAGAAAAATAGTCTGGCAGTTCCTCAAAATGCTAAATATAGAGAGCTACCATATGACCCAGCAATTTCACTCCTAGGGTTATACTCAAGAAAATGGAAAACATGTGCTCCCATGAAAACCATCCATAAATGTGTATAGCATTATTTATAACATCTAAAAGTGGAAGCAACTTGACTGTTCATTAACAGTCCGATAAGCAAAATGTGTCATGTTTGAACAGTGAAGTGTTGCTTGAGAGTAAAATGGAATAAGTTCTGATACATTTTAAAACACAGAAGAATCTTGAAGCATTAGACTAAGTCAAAGGAGCCAGGAAAATAAAGAACACACTTCATATGATTGTTTTTATATGAAACATCCAGAATTAGCAAATCCATAGTAGAAAGTAAAGGGGCATGGGATTTAGCTCAGTGGCACTGTGTCTGCTTGGCAAACACAAGGTCATGAGTGAAATCCCAGGTATCACAAAAAAAAAAAAAATCAGTGGTTGCCAGGGACTGGGGAGAGGAGGGAATGAGTGGGTGTGTGTTAAGGAGTATAGGGTTTCTTTTTGCAGTAATAAAAAAAAAATTGTGGAATTAGATAATGGCAGTAGTTGTACCACCTCATAGACTAAATGAACATTCAATTTTACACATTAAATTAAATCAATGAATTTTATGATGTGAATTATATTGCAATTTTTTTTTTAACAGTACCGGAGATCGAACTTGGGCCCCTGTGCTTCCAAGGTAGGTGCGATACCACTTGAACTAAATCCCCAGCCCACGATATTGCAACTTTTGAAAAAGAAAAACAAAACAGCATCAGCAGCTGCTTCGGGCAACCCCTCTTCACAGTTTCTGGTTTCACCCATACCTCCCCTCTGTCAGAGAGTCCGCCTTTGTACCATCCTTATGTGCTTCCCCAGCATTTGTGGAATGACTCTTACCACACAGTATTATGATGACACATGATACATTTGGTTCCCTTTCAAGATTCTGAGCTTCTTGCCACAGCATTTATTTAAAGGAGTGTTTTGAAACTTCTCAAAATAAATAAATGCACATGTGGAAAATTTTTAGCAGTTACTAATATTTCAGTATTATCTGAGAACCTATATAAAATTGACCTATACCTACACAAAAGTAACTCCTTGATATCTGTTGAGTCCTACTTCATAGAATTTATGTTGAATGTTTATAAATGTTCCCTGTGTTCTGGACAAAAACATAATTCTCTAAGGTGTTCTCTGTAGGTATCTCTCAGTGTTCTCAATGTTTTAGTTTCTTGTTCCACCAACTTTCATGAAAAATAAAATATTCCATAATGATTGTGAAATTAAAATTATTCCATATTATTTTTGACTAAACTTTAAGTATTCTGAAGATACACTGTTAGTTCTACAGAGTTAAGAACTATATCAGCTTACTGAAATTTCTTCATAGTATTATTAAATAATTTTCATTAAAACCAAAAATGTTTATTTTTTTGGATTTATGTTTTGCTTACAGCTATAGTTGTCATAGGTGCTAATGCCTGGTATATTTATATTATTCAATCACTTGTGCATATAGACTTAAAATTTTAAATTGACACTGGCTGTTTTTAACTAGTAAGTTTAATCTTTGTTTTTGTGATCATTGACATATTTAGATTTATTAAGCAACTGTATCTTATTTTATGTTTTATATTTTTATGTGTGATGAGCATTTTCTGATCTCTTTATTAGCTTAAATGTGTCTATTTCTTTTTTTTTTTTTTTTTTTGAGACAGGGTCTTGCTTTTTAGTTCAGGCTGGCCCTGAGCTCACTATGTAGCCCAGGCAAGCCTCGAACTCAGCAGTCCTCCTGCCTCTGCCTCCCCAGTGCAGGGATTACAGGAGTGAGCCACCACACCCAGCACTGTGATGTGCGCTACTGATTGCTGATGGGCATGAGTCACCACACCCAGCATTGTTGTATGTGGTTATTGAGGATCAAACTCAGGACCTTGAACTTGCGAGGCAGGAGCTGGAACCACTGAGCTAAATCTCTGGCCCAATGAGTTTATTTCTTAAGTCATATTACTTGCAAATATGTCCAATTCACTGTAAGTTTTCAACACTTAAAAATCAATATAAGTAAGTTATAAAATTTAAAGTTACTTAATATTTTTATTTTTCTTCTAAATATTACAGGAAACCAAGACTACTTAAAGTATAGGCACCTTTATCCTATAATTTCTGTTTCTATATCATTTTCAGGATTTACAGAGCAACTTAGTTACTTCCCAAATTATTCACTTGTGATTACTATCTTTGTTAAGGCCAATGTTTACCACTATATCATTGATTCTTGGAGTCAGGCTTAATTTTTGCATCTTTCTTCTGTACTCAATTTTTTTCTTAGAGAAATGCAACTCAAAATTTCATTTTTCTCTGTCTCCCATGTTGTCTACATTGTCTTCTAAGTTGGCAATATTGTTTTTCCCAACTGTTATGTGGCTTTCAGTGGCACTGACCACTGCTTTTAATTTTAATCCCCATTGATTTTTATTTAATGACTCTTTTACTTCTGGTTGGTTTCCAAATATGTATTCTCAATATCTTTGGTTTCTACAGTTTGACAATAATATGCGCTTAGATGCAAATTTAATTTCATTTATGCTTCTTAGACCTAGAGGGGTAGGGCTCTTAAATTTGAGTACTTATATTTACGTCAACTTTATCATTGACTATTATCTGGCCTTCAGTTATTATTTATCCATTTCAAGTATTCCTAATGGAGTGTTAGTATTACAGGTAGTATCTTATATTTTCTTAAAGTTTTGTTTAATTAATTTATTTAGCTTTCTGTAGTGCACTCTGAGTAATTTTCTTAGATCCAAACTTTAATTAATTTTCTCATTAACTTTTTCTAATATAATTTTAACCTATTAACTTAAGTGATCATGTCTCTCATTGATAGTTCTTTTCCCCATAATTTCCTGTACTATTTAATTAATATTTTTAGTCCTTTTCTTCACTTACTTAACTTTTACTTGCTTGTTTCATATTCTCTTCAAAGATATCTTTTTTCTTTTAAAAAATTCTTTCTGGTGCAATTGTGTACATTGTTATATCCAGTGATTTTCATCCATATTAAACTATTTCCTTCTAAAAGTTTCCAATATTGTTCTTGATGTTATTTTTTGCCAGGCTCTTGTTTGGTTTCTCCAGTTTTTGTTTTGGTATGGGTTGTGGGAGCATCCTCAAGTGAATTTTGTGTTTAATTTCCTGGATGATCTTGGTCCAAGCAGATAGAATAAATACGAACCCCAAATATATGTGAGGCGAAGACCAAGGAGTCAAACTCTCAGACAAAAGACTTTTCCTCCGTATCAGATTAAGAAAGACAAGGTGTTAATGTTTCTTCTTGTGTTCCTCTGCTAATGGGTGCATGTTCAGTACTTTGAGGACTTAGTTCCAATTTCACACTCAATTCAGGCTCATGATGACACATTTGCTCCTCCATGGAGTTTAAGCCCAAACCTGGAAATGTACACTTGCCCAGACAGCTGTGTTACTGGTTCCATTACTGGATTCTTTGGAGGTTTGCCTCCTTCTTCATTTCTGTCACCTGTCCTTCTTAGGACCACACATATCTACTTGAACTGTTTTCTCTTCTCAGAATGTCTAGATATTTTTAGTAAGCGTTATTTTCCTGCTGAGTCTGCCATGTTGCTGGAACCAGAAGTTTGTAATAATTTCCTAACTGGACTCCTTGCAACCAGTCTTGCAGTCCTCAGATCTATTTTTATAATTGCACCCAGCGAGATAATTTGAAATGGAAATATTATTCGCTACTTTTCAAATATGTCGTGGGCCCTAGGAAAAGGCCCATGGCTGCAAGATTGCCTGCGATGAGAGTCATGGCTCTCTCTAGAACTACAAGCCTTAGCACTTTAGACTCATTGTCTACAAGTTAGTTATAAGGTACCATTTTCCTGCAAATGGGTCATGTTCTCTATCACCTCATAGTATTCATAAAAATTGGTTTTATTCACATAAATGTTCCTGACTTACAACATTTCAAATTATTACTAAATCTTCTGTTTTTTTTTTATTTAATTCTTCACTTGATCTTATCCAAAAGGCCGAGAAGCGATTTTTTATTTAATTCTTTTCTGGTACAATTTATATACATCTCACAAACACACATAACATTGGGGGAATTTGTACCAATATATGACACAAGTCAATTCTCATTTTTACCCATATTACCACCCACCCACACCTCCCCACCCCCTATATACATGCTCTTTTATTTTCTTTCAGAATCATATTTATTCCTTCCCCTCTTTACATTCCCACACCAAATATCCTTTGGAAATTTCCCATTCTACAAAACTGTCATACTTTCTAGAGCTCATTTTCATCTACAGGTGCTCATATCAAAGAGAAGATCTGGTATTTGCCTATCTGTGATCTATTTATTTCACTTATTAGTGGATCCTCCAGGTGTATCCATTTGCACATAAATGAATCAATCTTGTCATTCTTTATGGCAGAATAATACCCAAAAGAATTTTAAAATTCACATTGGAAAGACAGATGTACATCCTTGTTCATAGCAGTTCAGTGTGTGATAGCACAATCTTGCTGATCCTTTGTGTATACTCTGTTGGAACATGTAGTTCTCATGTTATAGCACTCTCAATCTTGTAATTATTAGGCAAAGTTTTCCTGTATGTCTTGGTGTTGTGTTTCATTAGAAGTGAGACTTTGTCTATCTTGTTCACTACCTCTGTTTCAGCAATTAATCTTGTACCGTGCATATACTAGAGGCTGAATAAATCTATGTTGACAAATGAATGAGCAAATTAAGCACTCTATTTGTGAATAGAGTTTAATGATTGAAATAAACTGATTGCTTCATACCAGATTGCTATTATAAATTTTAAGAACAGAACACCTCCTTAAAGAAAATTTTCAATTTTAAAAGTCAGTGATATGCTGTGAAAGTGCTGGTCTTTGAGAAATGAAGAGAAAAGTAAAGAGAAAACTCAGTTTTCTTTCAATTTAGTCCCATGCAAAGAAGACTCTGGCCCAAACAGAATAGAAAGGAGAAAAACAGGTGTGTTTTACAGGACTTCGGGAAAGGCCTGGGAATGGGATTCATACAGTGAGAATGCTTGAGCAAAGCGAAGGAATCTTTCAGAGGTGAGCAGGAATAATTTTCTCTTTCTTCTAGACGAGTGAACTCCCGCAAGACTTAGCAAAGGCTTAGGACATACTTTGCGCTGTTGCCAGAGAGCAAAGCACCCTGTCATCAAGCACAAAGTTATCATAGAGTCACTGGGCTGTGAATCAATAATACAACTTAGATTTTTTTTTTTGAGACAGGGTCTCACTTTGTAGTTCAGGCTGGCCCTGAGCTCACTATGTAGCCCAGGCAAGCCTTGAACTCAGCAGTCCTCCTGCCTCTGCCTCCCAAGTGCTGGGATGACAGGCGTGAGCCACCACTCCTGGCCAACTTAGATTTTTTAATTGAAATCTTTATTGGTACATTTTGTATCCATTGTGCCCAGAGTCACACCACCATACCATAAACTATTTATTTCAAGAAACAGAGTTCATTGACTAGAAGACCAGCCTTTGTGATTGTGCAGTATATGTTATAGGGGTATTGGGCTTGATTCTGTCTTCTTTTAACTCAGGGTTAATCTTTCTTTGCTTTTGCTGATTACCATTCCTTCATACTCATATTGATATTTACTAAAGGACACAGGGACAAGCTTCTTTTTCAAGTTTCACTTCTGTGTCAAGATCCGGGATACACACTTCTGATAACAGAGGCTGTCTTCACTTATTTTCTTCCACCCACCTTTATTTCTCTATTTATTTGGTGGAGAGAGAGAAAAAAAAGAAATATAGAGATTGAGTGCTTCCTTTGGAATCTGCTAATAACCCTTCCCATCAAGTCCACCAGGAAGATAAAACTCAAAGCCAAAATGATAAATTTCAAAGCTTAAAATAAATAAAATAAAATAATTTCAAATATACTATTTTTATAACTTATCAAAAGAAGCTTCATGTACTAGTCTTTGATATAAATATATCTATTGAAAATCTCTGCAGATGTAGCTCCTATATCATAGGAAGTATATGTAGACAGAGAAGCTTACAAGTCTTTCTCAGTGAGAGGCAATAGATTGTGAATAGTGGCTTCAAAGGCAAAGATGACTCCAAATAGTACCCTTTCCCTCCAAATATCTCCCCACATATATGCTGAATGCTCTGTTTGGTTAATATACCTGAATCGGGACAATGAAGATACAACTGAGTCACCAAAACTATGTTTTAAGAATTCAAATTCTTCTAGAAAACTTCAGAAACCATTGTCATGCTACTGTGATTTACGTCAGCCTACCTTCTTGCTGTCACAACCTTGCTGAATGATCCAGAGCTTTGGGCAGGAAAGGGTGGAAGATCTGTGATAGCACAAAGATATAGTTACCTGTAAGAGAGAGGCAAACAAGGTAAAATAAAATTCAAAAAGTAACTATGGTAAAAGTAATTTCTTGTTCCTCCTGACACCTGAACTGAACCACCGTTTAGATACATTTATTAATACTACATTCTAAATTGTGGTTGATATTATCTTTGTGAACTGCCTATGTGACTTAGCTGCCATTTCAGTGTACTCTATTGGAAAGATATTCTGAGATTTAAACCTTGAAGTGTTACTATATTTCTGACAGTGCAGGTTGTGAATAAGTTGTTAGTGCATTATGTCACATCTCTTTGGAAAATATATTTTGATGCTACTGCTGAAATATTTTTCTTTGGATTTGTTTAAAAAATCTTAATATATCCACACCTTGGCTTTAGGGGATAGAAAATCCTCTCTCCAGTACTTTTCCACAGTAATACTTATTTTTGGAGAGTAAGCTCTTAGTCTCCTGTCATTTATAAAGAAGAAAAAAAATCTTGCTTTTTTTTTGTACCTAAGTAGTCACTTATCAGAAAAAATGACTAAGAATAAAATAAGCTATAAAAATTGCTCTGAGTGGCCAATATTTCTGCTATTTACTTATAGAAAAGCTACTAAGTATAACCTTAAAACTTCCTTATTCTTACTTTACACACACTTCTAATAAACTGGGTTGTTTGACCTTCAAATTCAAACTCCCCTGAAGGCAGTGAATTAAGGGATGCCATGGTAAGTGGTCCTTACATAACTTCATAGAATACTATTTTTTTGGGGGGGGTTGTTTGATTTTAAAGTTGAGCTCTAAAACTTCGCTGTATTTGAGTTTGATATACAATCTATACATATTTCAAAACACTGTGATATATATGGTAAATGCATACAATTGATTGATTTAAGAAAATAAAAATCTGGCCAGAGATTTAGCTCAGTTGTTCTGGCACCTGCCTAGCAAGAGCAAGGTCCCTGGTTCAGTCCCCGGTAACCACATACAACAATACTGGGTGTGAGCCACCTACACCCACTAGCAATCAGCTCCACATACCACAGTGCCAGGCATGGTGACTCTCATCAACCACCAATCAGTACTGCATACCACAGTACTGGTCATGGTGGTTCACACCTGTAATCCCAGCACTTGGGAGGCAGAGGAAGGAGGATTGCTGTGAGTTTGAGGCTTGCCTGGGTTACACAGTGAGGCAAGCAGCCTGAACTACAAAGTGAGACCCTGTCTCAAAAAAGAAAGGGGGGGAGGGGAAAGAAAGGAAAAGAAAAGAAAAAATAAGCGAAACAACTTTTCAATGAACAGAAAGTTTTAAAATAGTTTTTTTTTTTTTTGGCATTAAGAAACCTTAGTACCCTAGATATGAGTTGGTTTTAGCAAACTTTTCAGAATTGGGCCAGAGGGTTAGTTCAGTGGTTCCGGTGCCTGCCTCGCAAGAGCAAGGTCCTGAGTTCGATCCCCGGTAACCACATATAATGCTGGGCATGGAGACACGCCCACCAACAATCAACACCGCATACCACAATGCCGGACGTGGTGGCTCACGCCTGTAATCCCAGCACTTGGGAGGCAGAGACAGGAGGATTGCTGAGTTCGCAGCAGCTTGCCTGGGCACCATAGTGAGCTCAGGGCCAGCCTGAACTACAAAGCGAGACTCTGTCTCAAAAAGCAAAAAAAAAAAAAAAAAACTTTTCAGAATTGACACATGATAAATACATATATATATTTATAAGGTACAAAATGATAACTCAATACAAGTGCATGATGCATAATGATCAAATCAGGGCAGTTAGTATTCCATCTCTATGATTTCATTTTGTTTTGAGCCTTCAAACTCCTGTCTTCTAGTTCTTCACAAAGTATATGACTAGTTGTTGTAAACTATGACACTCTACTAAAATATAGAACACTGGCTATTCCTTTCTGATATCCTACCTCCCCTAAACCTCCTCAGAATCCCATTCTTAGCCTCTACTAACCACTATTTTATTTTATTTTTCTTTAAAATCAGCTTTTAAAAGGCTGGAGATTTAGCTCAGTGGTTCTGGCACCTGCCTCACAAGCGCAGGGTCCCTGGTTAGAACCCCAGTAACCAAATACAACAACAGTGGGCCTAGTGACTCATGCCCACCAGCAATCAGTACCACATACCACAGTGCTGAGCATGGTGGCTCACACCTGTCATCCCAGCACTCGGGAGGCAGAGGCAGGAGGATTGCTGGTTCAAGGCTTGCCTGGGCTACACAGTGAGCTCAAGGCCAGACTGAACTACAAAGTGAGACCCTATCTCAAAAAAAGCAGCTTTTAAAGCTTCCTTTTATGAGTGAAAACATGTGATATATTGCTTTCTGTGTCTCACTTACTTCATTTAACACAATGTCTTCCTGTTCTATTGAGTTTGCTGAGAATAAGAGAATTTCATTGATTTTTATAGCTGAATAATAATTCAATGTGTTTACATAAGTGGCATATTACTTGGATGAGAAATTTTCTTTATTTTCTTTAAAATATTTTTCACACTTACCTTTATTAACCAATATTTTCCAACTTAAAGGCTAAGCACTTTATATACCACCTACCTGTATGGCAGTCAACTCAATCTACTATCTGCAACCTCTCTAACTTTTTCTTTTCATACACTCATAGAGACAAGTGGTTGGTTATGGAAATTCCACTTATTAAGTCCACATTATAGGTCAAATAATATTTGAAGAATAAGGCTATAGTTCACATAGCACCCAAGGAATCATCTTCAGCTGTCACAATTGCTGCTAACAGGACATAACCTTCCTCCTTCTTTCAAGGAAAATGGCTTTGGCTCTCATCAAACAAGGGTCAAAGTCATGTGTGGTTTTCTTGCCTCATCTACACTAGCTCCAAGGTAAGAATATCATGGCAGAAGGGTAGGGTTGAACAAAACCATTCACTTCCTAGCTTCTGGGAAGTAGAGAACATAGGAAAGGTGTTAGTTAGAAATATAGTCTCCAAAATCATTCTACCAATGCTACCCTCTTCAACCCCACCTCTGAACATATTCAACCATGAACATCAGTGTATTAATCCACTCATAAGTATAACAGTTCAGTGATTCAATCACCATTCCATAAGTCTCTTAATCTAGTAAATTGACAACTAAGATAAACTGGCAAATAGAGCTACCATTTGATCAACTATACCACTCCTTGGAATGCTCCCTAAGAGGATTAAGGCCAGTATCCTATAGAAATACCAGCATGTCCAGGATTATTGAAATGCAATTCACAATAGTTCACATATAGAGATAGCTGAGGTGTCCACCAACAGATGAACGGGTTGTATATTTGCCAATTTCCTACAGTGATTGTAATCATTATGTGCTGCAAACATGTATTAATAATTGTAAATGTAGTGGTCAGGAAAAAGGAGGTGGTATAAAGGGAGCAGTGATCAAAGTTTGTTATAAGTATGTAAAATATGACCAAATTAAACCTACTAGTCAGTATAACAAATATATACTAACAAAAAGTACTGACAATCTCCCTAAAAATGGATCCTAGTAGAGGGTTTCAAAGCATCATGGGATATTTCTCTGAAAACCCTTTGAGGTCTCATGAGAAGGCTTCTAGAAGAGGAGCAAATCTAGCCTCTTCTATCCTCTCTCTGCTCTTGGTTAAAACATCATTTGTTTGATATTCTTGCCAGTTCCATCCATGGCATGCAGCCAGTGGGTGGCTTTAGCCACAAAACCTTCACTATACCATGTAGAAGTTTAATCTCCAGAACTGTGAGCTCAATCAACTTTTTTTCTTCATAAGCAGCGTGTTTCTGGTATTTCATTATGGTAATGAAAAGCTCACTAATACTGTCATCAAGGTAATGATAGAATTGAATTTCACTAGAATTCAATTACTTGCTAAATTCAACTAAAGGAAATAGGGTTCAATTTCAGGAAATTGAAAAAGACCTAAGTGCTCCTGCACATTCACACACATGTATGTAGACACAAAGTGCTGCTTGCACACTCATGAGTAACAAAGTGCATCAAATTTGCACATGAAAGGTGTGCACATTATTCTTCAGAAAGCAGCTTTTGGAAGCAGACATTTTAATGGTTATCTTCAGTAGCAACCAGTTTCAAGGAAAAGGATGAAATAATGTATAATCAGAAAAAACCTGCAGGAACTCAGGAACACATAGTGTCATTTAATGTAGGGCCAAATGTTTAGGATGATTACATTCATTATTCTTATAGTCACTGCTGTTAGATTTTTCTCCATCTCCTACTCCCCTAACCTCTATTTTAAGCAATCAAGCAGTGTCACATTATCCCCTTGTTTATTCTCAGAAGTCGATCCACCAGTAACACGCCTTTCTTCTTCATGCAGATACTCTGATTATGCTTAGTGGGGTAATAAAGAGGGGTGAAGAGGAAATTCTGCTCCTGGAGCAGTGTACTTTCATCCTATCCCCTTTTGCCTAGGTGAGCAAGAACAAGTATCTAAAAAGACAAAGCCCAGAGTCATTTTTTAAATTTTGTTATTTTTAAATTGAATTCTTTATTGGTACATTTTATGTACAGCTCACAATCACATTTAACATTAGGGAATTTGTACCAGTATATGACAGAAGTTAATTCTCATTTTTACCCATATCCCTACCCACCCACAAGCCCCCACCCCTTATATACATGTGCTTTCTTTTTCTTTCCAAATCATATTTATTCTTTCCCCTCAATATGTTCCCCCACCATGTTCCCTTTGAATATTTCCTATTTTACAAAATCTAAATCTGGTAGCCCATAGTCATTTATTGACCTTAAGAGAGAGACTCTAAAGTAGGGAATTAAACTCATTGTACAGCTTGTTTGCAAGAGAAAGACATTTTTAGGAAACCAAAATAACTTGTTCTTTTTGTTTAAAATCACCAAGATTCCACATTGTTGAATTTTTGCACATCTCGTGTTACATCTTTTTTTTATATATGAACTTCTAAGTTCAATCGACATGTATGTAATTAAGCTGTATCTGTTTGGAGTCCAGTTATAGTTTCTTTTGACTCCCAGAAGCCACGGGTCTAACAGCCACTAGCCATGTACCCTAAAGTTTGGAGGTAGAATCATTTCTTGTTGTAGATTCTTACATTTCAGGTGGATGTGGTGAGTAAAGTTAGCTGAGTCCACCTAGACAGGCTCTTTCTCAAGGAATACATGTTCTGTGGGATGATGGTTGGAAATAAAGAAGCCAATGGTTGCCAGGAGTGGTGGCTGATGCCTGTTATCCCAGCACTTGGGAAGCAGAGGCAGGAGGACTGCTGAGTTCGAGGCTTGCCTTGGCTACATAGTGAGCTCAGGGCCAGCCTGAACTACAAAGAGAGATCCTGTCCCTCAAAAATAAAAAAATAAACAATTTTTAATTTAAAAAATAAAGAAAGAAATGGTTATAGTACTGATTGGTTGATGCTTTTAACCAATGGCAGAACTTTATATCGCACAAATCATAGACAAACTTGATAATTGTAAGTTTTTATTTGTTTATATTTCCTTTTGGAAGGACTATATGTGAATTCCAAAGACCCACCAATCCAGTTACCAGGGAAGGTTGTGTTCAAAACGGAACAAAGGCAAGGGAAAAATTGAAGGCTGTAGCACCAAGACCTGTCCTCACTGAAGTATTGTCTTTAACCTCTGACCTCCCGCTTTATGCTCCTAGCATGCTTCACAAAATGATATGCTCACGATAATCTCTTTCTTACAAAGGAGGAGAATGATCTAATTAAATGTTTGAATAAATCACCCCTTATGCTGGTCATGAATTTTAATAGATATTTATACCCATGAATCACAAATTTTAAGAGCTATTTTACCATTCAAAAGAAGAAGCACACTTATAGCATTAATTTGGATGTGTTGCTGTCAGGTGACTGGTTAATAATACATGGCTTATGTTGTACAAAGATTAATCCAAAATGAAAAATAGTTTCCTTTCTTCCACAAAACATGTAACTCTCTATTGACTCTCTAAAAAAGCAAGTTAAAATGATGTCACTAAATGTCAAATTTTTAAAATACCAATAAGATTTACTTCAAAAGGTATGTATTCTTTCTTACTAAAATTTCTAGGATTAATTAGTTCTTAATTTTAGGGTTATATTTTATGTTTATTTTTTACTTTATAGCCAATCCACCCAAGCTAACTTAGTATCCAAAATTTTCTCACATAGTTATGTATGATTCTAACACTGAAGAACTCAGATGAAGCACATTTGCGAACTGTCTGTACTATCTCAGCAACTCCTTTGTGAACCTAAAATCATTTCAATAACTCTAGTACTAGGTCTCAACCAACCAAGCCACGTGATACTTTCCACACACAGTAGCCAAATGCCCTCGCGGGTCATGCAGAATGCATTCAGGTTGTTATTGCTTCTAAGTCTTCTTGGGTGATTTCTTCATTTGTCAATGTCTTGATATCCGATTAAATTTTCTATGTGGACTTTATCACTTTTCTTCTCTATTCCTTCTGGAGACAAAGATAGGAGTCAAGATTATGATCCTTTTATGCAAAAATATGGAATGAGGCCTCTTTGCCTGTAAGGAGTAAAAAAAAGGTAACTCCTCTTAGACATAGCCTGAGATGGCTGATACATTTTGGTAGGAAAGTGGTTACTGTTTGAGATAGGCATGCAATGCTTCTTGCCTCCCTGTCACACTGTGCAACAAATTTAAACTCAGGATTAAGTTATTAGGTATAGATTATTTTAATACAAATGTTCTATAGGGCTGGTTTTAAAAAATCCTTTTATTATTAGAAAAAATAAGCAAGGGAATATAACATTCAGGCATTAAGTGCAAATTAATTCCAGCATATGCTTTCTAAACATGGTTCATTTTGTAAACAGAACTACAGGAAATAAAATTTAACATAAATGGGTGAATCTCATGTCTCACTGGGAAAAGATCTAAAACCAACTAATGGGTTAGAGATCTTCCTACACCTTTGTTATGCAGAGTAATCAGTTACTAGTTGTATAAAATCAAAGCCCGCCCCTTATACCAAAACAGATCTGGAAGACATCTTTTTTTCCCCTGTAACATAGTCTTCTTGTTGGTCACACACAGAACATTTTATTTCACTCAGCATTTTATTTTCTTTTTTAAAAGTTATTTTTAATTGAGTTTATTGGTACATTTTAAGTATACATTGTTTTTACATTCAACTTTAAGAACTTGTACCTGTACGTGATATATCTCAATTCTTATTTTTCTCACTCCCCTGCCCTCCACACAAACCTTCTACCATGCTATATGCATGATCTTTAAGCTTTATTTCCATTTTTCCTTTCTGCCTTCAATGTTTTTCTTTCTCTTCTTTGTTCCTTGCCAGTTCCCCTTCTCCTTTGAAGATTTCCTTCCCTTCCAGTTTCACAATACCTATTGTACACTTTATACCTCACTTACACTTTCAGTTTCTCACACTAGAGGAATGACCATATTTACACATGTCACACACCTTATTCATTCAGGAGATGTACCATTTTAGCAGGTCTTCTTAATGTTATAAATATGCTTCTAGGAAGCACCAATGTATATGAGATCCTGATTTATAAAGCTATATTTTGCACCGCAAATTTGAAGGCAATCTCTTTCTTTCTATGCAGATGAAAGATTCAACTACTTTTCCTAGGTAGCATCTCCTTGGATAGACTTGTGAGTAATATCTCAACAGGAAGAGAAGCTATTTCTCACTGCCTTATGGGCAAACTGCGAGTCACACTGTTAGGCAGACCAAAGGTGCTCCTCTAGGGCTATACTTAATCAAGTTCTCTGTTCTTGATGATTCTTCTACTGCTTCTAGGTTTAGTCTCTCTTAAGTTTTTCTAACTTGAATTGCTGCCAAGTTCCAGGCTTGTTGCTTTATTCTACCAAATTGTGCAGAACAGAGTGCATTGGCCGTGCCCCAGAGGGGACAATGACTGCTCTAAGACCACCATCTCTTCTTTCCTTTCTTTTAAAAGTGTGGTGGCTCACCCTTGTAATCCCAGCATTCAGGAAGCAGAGGCAGGAGGACTTTTGAGTTTGAAGCTCGCCTGGGCTACCTAGTGAGCTCAGGGCCAGCCTGAACTACAAAGCAAGACCCTGTTTCAAAAAAAAATGTAGAAGTGTATGTATGTATGTATTGTATACAATGTGAAGTTATATGTTTTTCCTAATATACAATAACTATGAGAGATAATTCACATGTTAATTAGCTAGGTTTAGTTACTTCATGGAACATGTATTCTCTCCTTTCTTGATGGGCCCAGACTCATTGTTACTTAAGAGAAGAGCAGTCATGTTGGTGAATCTCAGATATGTCAAACCTATCAATGCACTGGGAAACTCACTGAGGCTCGCTTTATTCACATGTAAAATAAAGATCATAGTTCTTACCCCTGAGAGAATTTTATGAGTAACATGTTTATATACATGCATACACACCACACACACACACACACACATTTCTCATATGGTAGATGTTCTGAAATCTTCAGTTAGTTTTCTTGCCTTTCTGAAAATATTTTCCTTTTTTTTTGGGGGGGGGGAGGGTCTGGCTTTGTAGTTCAGGTTGCCCTGAGTGCACTTTGTGGCCCAGGTGAGCCTTGCACTTAGCAATCCTCCTGCCTCTGCCTCCTGAGTGCTGGGACTACAGGTGTGAACTCTTACATTTTTAAGATGATTGCAGAACTTCTGGTGGTGATGGCTCGCCTTTTATCTCTTGAGAAGACAGCTGCAAGCAGTGTCACTGAGGAGCAATTTAACTTGATCCACTGTATGGCACACTTTTGACCAGTAGGAGACCTCTTAAGCAGTAAATGCAAAATCCTTCACAGGCCTAGTGGAGAACGTCTAAGTGAGGCCAAGAAATGCATTTTATTTTCCTTCAAATCTATTACTTTAGCCCTTGTGGTGACCTAAGAAGCCAGCTAGACAAACAGCAATAACGGTCACTCCTTCAGTGTTGAACTTTGTTGCCAGGTGAAATTAACAATAATCTCAACAGCACCTCTGAAGATTTATTTTTAGGGTGAGGATCATGATGTGTGAATTGAGGTCCAGATATTCTCTGGTCACTCAGATCTGAAGTCCAAAGTAAGCACAGAAACGATGCAAGTTTGTTTCTGTATAAAGACATCTTTCGATTGTGCACCATTTAGTCTATTGTGTGATTTTACCCAGCGGTGAGTGCTCTTCCTTTCATTGCTCTTTACTTTAATTCCATTGACCTTTTCAAACTGTGACTTTAAATCCATCTGCTGCACTAAACCTCTGTAGATCACTTATCTCAGCCTGACAATGCATATCCCTTCTTTAAATTGCTGTTTGGATAATCATGCATTAGCTTGTTATTATCAACAGCTTCTCAAAAAGCCAGTTAAAAATTTCACTCTTATGTAATGAAGAACATGTACATAGCTTGTTTTACTAAAACGATGATGAACTCTGAGAGCCTGTGTTATGGTGTGTGTGTGTGTGTGTGTGTGTGTGTGTGTGTGTGTGGTGCACATGCACCATAATGCCCACAACAAATATCTGAGTGGACAAGATATTTTCGTTTACATAATGGCTTCTTCAAAGGTCTGCAAAACATCAGCTCTCAAAAATTTCTGTTACTGGAGAAGGTCAAGTGGATATGAATTATCCAACATTTAAATTATTCAAAAATCATTTATATTGAATTCTGGAAGATATTAATACACTTACATTCTTTCTTTAATACATGACTGGCAAAAATAATGATGATGCCAACACTTACTAAAACCTGATACTTTTCAGAGCTTAGCTCAAGCTGAGAAAGATTCATTTATATTTTCTGAGCACCTGTACCAGGAGGCAGAATTATACTGCCCAGTCGAGAACTGTCTGGAGATCTATTCTTCATGATGATACACAGCCAGATTGATCTAAATACATACACATCACCACATTTCACTTGTGGTTCTTACAGGCATCAGTTAATAAACAAATAAGAATGACATGTAGCTTATATTCAAATTCTGACTGTCCCATTTCCTACTATGATCATAGACAAGCTGTCTCTGTCTACTTGAGTGTCATCCTGAGCAAAATAGCATATATTTCATGGGTTAGATGTATGAAAATAAGACAATATGTAAAATGTTAACCCCACGATGTTTGGCATCCAGTAAATTCTCAAATGTTAGAGAACAAGTAAATGCAAGGATACAAGGGAAGAAATGCCATAAAAACCTTTTTATCCTTTTCTTTTTTTCTCCTAGAAACCAAACTGAAGAGAGAGGGAAAAGTAGCCAACTATAAGGTATGCTTAAATTATGTTCTCCTCCTAGGGGAAAAAAAAATGAGAAGAAATTAAGGCAGGACAAAATGTGTCCAAAACTCTTGAGGGCATGCCACTGGTACAGGAAGGAGGTTCTTAGCTATCGGATGTACATATAAAATGTACTTGCTCAACCAACAGTGAATATTTAACTTCCAAAGACTTCCAGAGGATGGACTTTGTGCTTATATTAGTTCATAGGCCAACTGATGGTGCATATGCATTCCTGCTGTGAGTCAGGGACTGATAACTCGAAAAACACTTAAGGTGTTAAATGTTTGGGTGGGGAGGTAGGACATAACTATAAACAGACTTACTTGCAACTTATGGCAGCAGGACTGTGAATACTAAAGAAAGCAAGAGTTCAAGCTATGATTTGAAAAGTGCCAAATCAGAGCTATGGAGAGAACATACCACCACAGGTGCTGAGCAGAAATTTCCCAGTGAATGAAAGATCTGAGCTATACCTTGAAGTGTGAGTAGGAGGCTAAGTTAAGCATGTCATACCAGTTTATTTTCATAGAAAGACACATGAACTTGCCTCAAATAAGCTTAGAAGTTAGGCTTCACCCTTCACCAGCTACATTTCTTGAATAGCAGTTTCAAGACAATTATGATTATATTTTGTTAAATACCTGGTCCAGTGTCTGATATATCATATAGACTTAAAAATGGCTAGGGCTGGAGGGTTAGCTCAGTGGTTCCAGCGCCTGCCTCGCAGGCACAAGGCCCTGAGTTCGATCTCTGGTAACCACATACAATGCTGGGTGTGGAGACTCATGCCCACCAACAATCAATACCACAGGCAACAGTGCCGGGTGTGGTGGCTCACGCCTGTAATCCCAGCACTCGGGAGGCAGAGACAGGAAGGTTGCTGAGTTTGAAGCTTGCCTGGGCTCCATAGTGAGCTCAGGGCCAGCCTGAACTACAAAGTGAGACCCTGTCTCAAAAAAAAAAAAAAAAAAGTGGCTATTACTGGTAACAGTAATCTTGAGATTATTTTTTATTCACAGATTGTTCATACTTTTCCACTAACAGCAATAACTTTCTGTAAAGATTTCTGTGCTTATCTCCTTGGAAACACTGTAGGGAATGATTATAGGCCTGATTCAAAGTATCCTTAGGCCCAAGGCAGAAGCAATTGAATAACTTCAAATCATCAGATATAGAAAATTTCCAGGGTAGCCAGGGTTCATTAAAGGGCCGGTGTGTGCCAAATTAGGGCATCTGTTTCATCTTTCCCTACTCCTTCTTTGGTCTCTTTCCTCTTTCCTTTGCCCCAAGGTGCAATGTGCATCAAGCTATTTTGCTCTGTATTAATTTGTAAATGCAGCAATCTGATCAAACTCTCACATTAAAGGATTTATGAAATCACTTTTCCCATGGATTTTAGGAAATGCACAATGTTGATTCTAAATCATGCATAGCTGAAACTTTGAGTGTCAACAACCATTAAATGAATGAAGCTACGAGTGGTTGTGGTCACGACCAGTACTACTGAATTCATTTCCCATGGAGAAAGGCATGATAGAAGACAGAAGCACTTGATATTTAGAACTGTCAGAACTACCTTAAAATGTCAAATAGGGCACTTTTAAATTATTGGTCCGTGTCAAGTAATTTTTCTTTCTTTCTTTCTTTCTTTCTTTCTTTCTTTCTTTCTTTCTTTCTTTCTTTCTTTCTTTCTTTCTTTCTTTCTTTCTTTCTTTCTTTCTTTCTTTCTTTCTTTCTCTCTCTCTCTCTCTTTCTTTTTTTCTTTCTTTCTTTCTTTCTTTCTTTCTTTCTTTCTTTCTTTCTTTCTTTCTTTCTTTCTTTCTTTCTTTCTTTTCCTTCCTTCCTTCCTTCCTTCCTTCCTTCCTTCCTTCCTTCCTTCCTTCCTTCCTTCCTTCCTTCCTTCCTTCCTTCCTTCCTTTCTTCCTTTCTTTCTTTCTTTCTTTCTTTCTTTCTTTCTTTCTTTCTTTCTTTCTTTCTTTCTTTCTTTCAAATGAGTAAAGGAAATGATGATGGTTATCTTATTGAGGATGTTTGAAGATTAGACAGGTGCTTCTTTAGTTGGACATGCACACAGATCAACTGGGCATCTTGTTGAACTACAGATCTGGCTTCAGAAAACCTGGGCTAGATTCTCAAGTGATGCCAATGCTGCTGATCCTAGGACTGACCACATTTTGGGTACTAAGAAACCATTAGATTCTTTAATGATAAAATGAGCTTTCTTTCCGCTGCACCACTATGGCTTGCTACTGGTTAAGAAAGTAAAATCAAGAGGAGGTTGCTAAAATGTAGAGAGAAAGAAGTTGCCACCAGAGTTTGAGAAGGGAGCAGCAGAAAACCCAACAACTGTGTGCTATTCCCTCTTGGTGGGCACTTCTCAGGACTCTTCGACTGGGTCAGGGGAACTTACTCATGCTGAATTTTCCTTCTCTGAGCACCAAAGCAAAGGCTGCAAGTTTTTCCAGACAGTCGCTGCCTAGTTCGACTGATGCTTTTGGATGTTACATGTTGCTCCTTTGTCATTTCAATATAAATATGATTGCTATTTATTTTAAGGTACATCATCTCTTAGTATTAGGTCTTGTTTCTTTAAATATAAGGGATCTGTATTCCGAAAAGTTTGCTTCACTGATACACTACTTTCTCCTCTTAAATGATTCCTACCCTATACCTCATCTTTTCTCTCTAAGCTTCCTTATTTCCCTCCTTCTGGCAGTAAAATTTTACTTTCTTGAGAAAAGTCTCAATTGCACCGTATCATTAACATTATCTTGTTTATAAGCTCATTATCCTGTAGTTGAAAAACACTTTGCTTCTAAAATTAAAACCATCTTCTTAACCTAAGGCTGATTCATTTTAATTAGCTGAGAAAACATCCAGGACGACCCCAAAGTCTATAGTTTGCTGTTGATAAACACTCATGTAGTTGCATTTTGGTTGCTAGGTAAACACAAGACATTGTAGCAAATAAAACAAGAACCATCAAAGCAGATTTCCATATTGCCCTCTAGCAGGGTGCAGGACAGGGTGTAAGAAAGGCAAAAAAAAAAAAAAAAAAAAAGAAAGAAAGAAAAAGTTGTCCTAATCAGTGTTCCTTGGCCAAGCTAGACAAGCAAATATGCACCTCACGTGCAAGTGAACATAACAAGGGTTCAGTACATCTGTAAATTAAATTAAAATTATGCTGAAAGAATCTCTTCCGAATTAATTCATGACACGATGATCCTCCAAAATAGTTTGTTTCAAAAACACATTTACTGAGGCAAAATTAACATACTAGTATCATATATATATATATATATATTAATATGTATTATATATATTAAGGGGTACAATTCAAGTTTAACATGTAAAAGCTAATCCAACAAACTCTATAATAAAAAATAATGAACACATCCTTCATCCCCTGAATGTCCTTGTGTCTTTCATAATCTCTCTTCTTGTCCTGTCCTTCCTATCTTTTTTTTTTTTTTTTTGAGACAGGATCTCGCTTTGTAGTTCAGGCTGGCCCTGAGCTCACTATGTAGTCCAGGCAAGCCTTGAACTCAGCAATCCTCCTGTCTCTGCCTCCCAAGTGCTGAAATTACAGGTGTGAGCCACCACGCCTGGCCTGTCCTTCCTATCTTATCCCCTTTCTGTCCTCAAGAGTAAACTGATTCTTTTGTTCACTGTAGATTAGTTGAAATTTTATAGACTTCTTTATGAACGGAATTAAGCAATATGTACTCTTTTTCAAGTGACCATTCACTCAGCAGAATTATTTTGAAATTTTGTTGGTGTGTGCCATTTTTATTGCTGAGTCACAGTCCCTTTCATGACCATCTCAGAGTTTGTTTATCCATGAATCTCCTGAAAGATGCGAGTTTACTCAAGTTTTTGGCTGTGACAAATAAAGGTTCCATGGTAGTCATTGTATAAGATTTAATGTTTTCTAAATTGGGTAAATTAGATTCAAGTGACTAGATAATGTGTAGGGTTTGACTTAATTTTTAAATAAATTGTCTACTGCTCTACAGTCACTTTCTTGCTAATATGTGATGTGTTAATCATTGTTATGTTAGACCTTTTTGCACAAGTGTGTCTAGTAACTTTTTGTGTTTTTAACTGTCATTTCCCTGCTAGATAATAACATTGAACGTATTTTTTATTTTATCTGCTATCTGTATAACTTTTTTTTTGTACCAGGGAGTGAGCTTGGGAACCTGTGCTTGCAACTGAGCTAAATCCCCAGCCCTTGTATAACTTCTTTTATGAAGAGTCTCTTCAATCTTTTTCGCGTTTTACTTGGAAATATAAGTTGACTTTCTGTTGAGTTTCAGAGTGGTTTCTATATTTGGGGCACAAACCTTTTATCACAGAAATATAGGGCTAGTGTACTTTAGGTGAATGAGAGTTGAACCTTGCTGCCAAGAGGTAAGTCAGTTGAAAGGGTTAGAGCAATGAAAAGTAGCCATTGAGAAGTTTAGAGGCCATGACTTGGAAGAGAACCATGGAAGTGTGAAGTGTAATGCATTTTGTCTGGGAGAGTGGGAAAATATTTCTCAGAGGAGAGAGTTTAAGCTTTGTTTCAAAGGGTGAAGAGTTGGGGGAGGTGGCATCCTGGGCAGGGAGAATCTGTGCAAAGGTGAGAAGGTGGATTTGGAAACTGGGAATTCTAAATAACCAGAGAGGGTGAAGAGAGATAAAATGAAGAAGGCCGAGTGTACATTCAGGTTGTGGAGATCAGGCTTAAGAGTTTGAACTGCATTTCCAAAGCAATAGGGGGCCTGCTGATGGGTTTTAAGCACTAGAGTAAAATGGTCAGACTTGCATTTTAAGAAAATGTCCTGCAGAGATAGTAAAGGATTAGAAGAGGATAATGAATTTGGGGAGAATGACAAGCACCTAAACAAAGCAGTAATGGCAGGCACAGAGAGAGGAGGAGATGACTTCTCAAGATATTTTAAAGTGTTAGACATTGCTGAGTGTTAGGAGGGAGGGAGATGGTTTGGCTATAATTGAAATAATGGGGTGAATGGGGAGTGCATTCACTGTGTCTAGAAGTGTAGAACTAACAAGAAGTTCTGTTAGATGTCACCTTGTATCACTCATTAGTTTATTTGACAATTTTTTTTTTGAGACAGGGTCTCACTTTGTAGTTCAGGCTGGCTCTGAGCTCACTATATAGTCCAGGCAAGCCTCGAACTCAGCAATCCTCCTGTCTCTGCCTCCCAAGTGCTGGGATGACAGGCGTGAGCCACCAAGCCCAGCTATTTGACAATTGCTTAAGTGTATATCATATGGTAAGAACTGGGGTTATGATGGAGCCTAAAACAAATACTGTACTAGTCTTCACAGAGTAAAAAGCCTATTTTGAAACAGAGAAAATTCAAAGATCATGTATAATTTAAAGCATTTTTTCTCAACTGATTGAAATAAAATAATAGGGTGCTCAGATAGCACACACAGGTAGACTTGATATGGTCTGAAGAAATATTACCTCAAAGGAGTAAAGCTTAAGATTTAAATTAATTAGACTGGTCAAGATAAAAATATATTTGTTTAGATAACAGGAATAAAAGCAGGACATGATAAATGTAGGATACCTGCGTAGACATCTCCAAATGTCAAGTAGAAGTGTACACCCATAAACAAAATCTCAAATGGAGAAATTTTCAACCCATGGGGCAGGTAAAACCATGGCAGAAATGAGAAATTCAAGGGGGGGGGCGTTGTTGGAAAAGTAGCAAAAGATATGTATGCTTGGCTTGTATAATACCAGGATTTAAGGAACAGACAAAGGAGAACATGTCAGTTAAAATAAAGAAAGGAAAAGAAGTAGACACAAAGTCAAGTTAAAGACACATGTGACCACTGACACCATGCATAAGAAAATGACTGTTCTGATTTACTGACCCCCCCATATGGGGGACATTAATACCATGAACTATTTCCATGGTATTAATTAACTCTGTTGATTGTCTTTTTCCAGACTGAACCAGATCCCTGCCTCATTAAATCTCAAGGAAGGTTTTCATACAAAGGAAAATTATATTTTGTATATTGATTCTAAATGTTCTCAAGGGGACTTGTTTTGGCATTTCCCCCTGCCTATCTGAAGAGTGATTGAAAATTTTGGATTCATGAAATCACTTTCCAGCAATTTTAAATGTAATCACATTTCATAGTCTGTGTTCCTTGTTCTGTGAAATGAGTCAGAATACTGTGGCCATTTCATCTCTTCTGGGAAGAATATCAAGATGCAAAAGTCTTCCCAACCTGCAATAATGTTACACGCTATACTCAGATGGGAATGTTTGCTAGGAAGCCTTGTTGTAAGCCGAAAACTAACTTCCCAAAGATAAGCCACTATACTTCTTCCTACTTCCCTGCTTCTTTGCATTGGTCCTTCAAAATCTGGCCTGTCACCTTCTACAAAAGGTTAACTCCAGTAGTATAGTCTTCAACCCATTACCCTTCTACTGGTAACAATCATTTCTTAAGAACACACATATGCCATGCACTATGTGTGTTACCTATTATTCAGCAACACGCTGACTTGCTTAACTTTAAACAATTCTTTGGGATTGATTTATGTCTCTTGTATTATTGTGGAGGAGGCTGAGTCTTAGAGATGCTACAATATTGGACAGATATAGCTAACTCTAAAAATTTAACTACTAAATAGCATACAATGAACAGTAAAGATAATTTTTAAAATTTGAATATTTATTGGCACATTATATATACACATCGGGATCACACACAATATTGAGAATTTGAACCAGTATATGACACAGTTTAATTCTTATCTTTTCCCATTTCCCCACCCACCCTACAACCCCCACCTCTATATACATAAGCTTTGTTTCCCTTTTTATTGCTATCATATTTTTCTTCCACTTTTTACCCCTACACCCCATTTCCCTTTGAATATTTTCTATTTAACAATATCTGCCATATATCCTAAATCTCATTTTTATCTCTTAAGATATACCAAAGTATGCTGGTGCAAGAGCAAAACCCCACCATCTCCTAGTAGCTAATGATTGTTTCCCACACACATGGCATGTATATCACAGGTCAGTTCTGCTAAACGTCCCTTCGTCCCAAGATCCAGGCTATCAAGGCTGCCATTATTTTGAAAGTTGCTAGTTGTCAAGTTTGGCAGAAAGAGGTCTGGGGGCTCTCACCACAGCAAATAACAGCATTGCTTCTACTCAGCACTCATTATTTAGGGTCGTCATTTGGTGCCATATAACCAAAACCAGTCAGGAAACACAATCTGATTTAGGGCTTGGAAAGGAGAAGGCCTCAGAATAAGCTGCTCTGATAATCACACAGTTCAAAAGGCTCTAGGAAGTATATTTCAGCATCCATTTCAGTACCCTGAATTCTAGATGTTAACTGGTAAGAACTTTAAAATTGTATTGCAGAATCAAAGCACAATAAGATAGCACTCTCGCATCTACTAGGACAGCTAGAACAGAAAAGTGTTGGCGAGGAGTAGAGAAATGGGGATCTTCGTATATTGCTGACAGGAGTGTAAAATGGTGCAACTGCTTTGGCAGTTCTTCCAAATGCTAAACATAGTTACCATATGACTCAGCAGCTCAGCTCTAGGCTTTAGGTATGTACTCAACAGAAATGAAAATATATGTCCACAAAGAAGCTTATATGTGAATATTAATAGCAGTACAGTTTGGTATAGCCATATCCATATAGTGGAATATTGCACAGTCTTAAAAAGAAATGAAAAAGTATATGTATGCTATACCTTGCATGAACCTGATAAAAATTATGCTATCTGAAAGAATGCAGTCACAAAAGGCTACATTCTATCTGGCTACATTTACCTGAGATGTTCAAAATAGACAAATCCATAGAGGGTATGCAAATTAGTGTTCACCTAGGGCTGGGGGTGTTGGACAAAAGTGGGAAGTGAGAAGGAGTATGGAGTTTCAGAGATGATGAAAAATAATTTAAAATTAGACTGGGATAGTGCTGGCTCAACTCTGAATTTACTGTCAACCACTGAATCATACATTTCAAATGAGTGAATTTTGCGGTGTGTAAATATCTCCATCAACCTTTAAAAAAATTAGATGACCAAATCCATCTTTAGGACATCTCTTAATGCTTCAAAACCTAGCATCAGAAAAGAGGGATAGCCACCCCAGTCACTGCCTAGGGAGCTGGGGTTTCCCTTTCTATCACCTGGGAGTCATGCTGTTCTCTACAATTTCCTCCACCCTCTGTCCTCCCATTTTCCCTCCGTTCTTCCCCTTCCTTCCCTCTGATAAGAACCTTAAAGTTGTATTGCAGAATCAAAGCACAATAAAATAGCATTCTTGTATCTACTAGGACAGCTAGAACAGAAAAGTGTTGTTGAGGAGTAGAGAAATGGGGATTTTCATATA
>PVIC010008004.1:0-49387 GCA_004025085.1 Thryonomys swinderianus | reverse complement strand
AAGAAAAGAGTTAAACACCCCTTTGTTTAACCCAGGAGGCAGGGGTATAGCTAGAAATGTTTAAAAAGTCCCTGATGAGCCGGGCGTGGTGGCTCACGCCTGTAATCCCAGCACTTGGGAGGCAGAGACAGGAGGATTGCTGAGTTTGAGGCTTGCCTAGGCTACATAGTGAGCTCAGGGCCAGCCTGAACTACAAAGTGAGACCCTGTCTCAAAAAAAAAAAAAAAAGTCCCTGATGAGATCCCAGACTATAAAGCTAGAACTATGGTATAATCAAACAATTTTCATCAGACTAGTTAGAACTTTTTTTTAAAATAAATGTCCAGTTTGAGGCTTATAGCTTAAACCTGCGAAGGCTCTCTGGATTTCTGGTTCTTGGTCGCAGATGTGTGTGTCCATCCTTCCCCAGGGAGGCTGCCGGAGGCTTCAGGAGCTGGCTCCTCGTGTGCTGGGTCTCACTGGCTCCATCCAGAGCAGGTGCTCTAGGGATCGTGCTGTGTCTCCCCAGAGAGGCAAGGAAACACAAAGTTCAGTTCGCCCTAGATGTACATGAAGTAACGTATACCCAAGATTGTGGCCATGGCTCTGGCATTTGGAGCGGCGAGCAGCCGGCTTATGTGCAGTCACTTCTGTGGGTGTTCTGATTCTCATGTTACTTACCTTTGTTCCTTAAAGGGAGCTCGCTCGTGAGCTGAAAATTCCCTGGGCTGAATACTGGGAATTTCTGGGCTGTTTTGTGGATCTGTCTTCCCAGGAGGGCCTGCAAAGACTAGAAGAGTATCTTGCTCAACAGGAAATGGGCAGAAAGGCTCAACAGGAAACAGAAAATGAACCCTCCTCTCAAGACAAAGCCTTCGCCTCTGGTGAGCAGCTGTGGTCTGAGGTGGCTCTGGCTCCACAGGAATCAGCCATCTGTCAGCTTTCTCTCTTTTCTGCCTTTTGCTTTTTTATTGTAAAAAGGGCAACTTTCCCTCAGGCTGATGTCAGGAGAAAGAGAGAAATAGAGTGTGCACAGGCGTCTGTGAACGGTGTACCATTGTGGGGAGCAGTGCTGCTACTTTTGGCTTTGTCTCCTTCCCCAAAGTTGAGTAAGGTTCATTTTTAGTTTTTCTTGCACCTTCAAAGGTCATTTTTTAGCAAAAAAAAAGCAACTGTGCTATTTTTCTAAAGCATGTAACACCTACCACACCATCAACACCCTTGATGTTCCTTTTACAACAAAGGGACTGACTTTTTATATCACCAAATGTGAAGCTTTAGTGACTTTCTGATGTTGTACAGGTTTTTGTGAATTAAAATTTCTTTCTTTCTGTGCTTTTAGGACCAATCTCATTTTCAATAAAATTAAAAAAAAAAAAGTCTAGGGCCGGAGGCTTAGCTCAGTGGTTCCGGCGCCTGCCTCGAAAGCGCAAGGTCCTGAGTTCGATCCCCGGTGACCACATATAATACTGGGCATGGAGACTCATGCCCACCAACAATCAACACCGCATACCACAGTGCCGGGCGTGGTGGCTCACGCCTGTCATCCTAGCACTCGGGAGGCAGAGACAGGAGAATTGCTGAGTTCAAGGCTTGCCTGGGCTCCATAGTGAGCTCAGGGCCAGCCTGAACTACAAAGCGAGACCCTGTCTCAAAAAAAAAAAGTCTAGAGAAAAAAGCCTCCTGTTTTTACCATGTGATGTTCCACTAGTGCAGCTGTAGGAGAGTACTTGTTAGTTGAATAAAAACACATCTGACAGAAAAATAAAGTTAGACCCATAGTATTTGAGATCTTGTGTTTCTATGCATGTTGTCTAGACATTCTTTGTATTTGAATATATTGAATACATTGTCAGGAAAACAACAAGGGAGACATGTTCCAGCACGTTGAGGTGTTCATTAGATAGCAGTTTCCAAAGGCCCTCAGAAGCACAAGAAAAAGATAGAGTGATTGAAAAAAGTTAATCTGTATAAAGCGTGGGAGTAATTCATGACATCAACAATAACATTAGAAAAGGAAAACTGGCCGGGGGCAGCTCAGTGGGAGAGTGTGGTCACTAAACACGAGGCGCTCCCGTGTGAGGGGCGCAGTTTGTGGGGATATAAACAACCCTGAAATACCAGTAAGAAAAAGGCGGCAGTGCCCCAGGGTAAAGGAGAAGGGATTCCCCAAAGGAAGCAAAAGCGGCCCCGCACTTGTCACCACACACACAGTGTGGTGCGGGCGCAGGCGCTGTGTACTCTGGGTGTGCGACAGTGGCCTGGCCCAGGGTGTCTGTGGGGTAGATGACTTGGGGTGTCTGAGCACTCCAACACAGGACACCTCCCTTCTCCAACAGCAGTGGACCGCTTTTGGTAAACTGAACTGTTGTTATTTAAAATGTAAATCCTGCTTTACAGAGAGTTATGAATGATGTGAAAAAAGGCTTACAGTTAATGGGAGGCTTACAATTAATATAAACATTACAATTAATGTAGTTTATATCGTGTATTTACAAAGTATATGTATTTGCACAATAATGATTTGCCTAAGAGTATGTTAATTTAAGCCAGGCAAGGTGGCACACAACTAAAATCCCAGTATTTGGGAGGCTAAAGTAGGATTGCACAAGTTGAGGCCAGCTTAGCCTACATGGTGAGTTCAAGGCCAGCCTGAGCTACACAGTGAGACCTGTCTCAAAAGAAAAAAAAAAATAGAACTGGGCCAGGGATTTAGCTCATTGGTTCTGATGTCTGCCTTGCAAGCACAAGGTCCCAAGTTCAATTCCCAATAACCATATATCACAATGCCAGCGTGGTAGCTCGTACCTGTAATCACAGGACTCGAGAGGCAGAGGCAGGAGGATCACAGTGAGTTCGAGGCTTGCCTGGGCTCCCTAGTGAGTTTGGGGCCAGCCTGAACTACAAAGCGAGACCCTGTCTCAAAAAAAAAAATAGAACTCATTTCCTGAGTAGCACTTGCTACTGTTCAAGCCAACAGCTGCTGTTTTGACAAGACCGCCCCTGGAGTGGGGATGGTTCTGCTCGTAACTTCCTCTCGGGCTTGGGAGAGCCCAGCAGATGAGAGAACTGGTGGCCCAGGCTTCACCCAGCCTTCCTTCTCTTTCCTGACTTGAGGGGAGAGGAGCTCCGAAGCTTTGCCTCTGCTCAGGGGGACAGGTTCCCTCTCCTAGGAGGTCGCAGCTCTTCCTGGCTAGCTGGATGGTTTTCATAATGCGTCTGCTTTGTTGCCCACAGGCCATGAGCAGCAGTCCTGCAACTCTGTTTCTGTGGGAGCGTTTCTGGAAGGGGACGGTGATGCGAACCTGGGGGAAATGAACACTCAGCAGAACACAGCTCAGAACCACAGCCAGCCTTCAGCCGACGCTCCCGGGAGTCTGGAGCCTGGTGCCAGGGCAGGCTGCGCTGCAGCCTCAGGCCCGTGCCACACTGGCCCAAACGGGTTCTGCTGTCCATCGAGTCCCACCCAGGCCCTCCGCAGGAGACCAAGGGTCCCTGGAGCAGAAGAAGCCCTTCGGTCGCACGTCTCTGGTTTGATGCTTGAATTCGATAAATTGAATTTACAAAATGAAGTCAGTAGCCTTTCTAAGCCACCAAATGCGGGTAAGAAAACTAAAGATAAGAGAAAGAACACAGGAGAAAATGACTTGTTGACACCTGTTCCTGGTGGAGAGAAACCCAGAAATAACCGAACAGGGGCAGAAAATGTGTCAGCTGCGATAGCTACGATGCCCTTGGATTCTGAGGCCCAGGCCATGCCAGGTCTCGTGACCAACCCCACCAGCAGGCTCTTCCTTTGTGGGTAAGCGTGGGATCCTGTGTGGAATTCTTTGAAGCTCCTTGTTTTCCCACAGTGTGTGCAGCTTGAGGAGGGAGGATATCTACCAGGCAGGGCTAACCCGATGTTGGCTGTCACCAGGAAGGGAGAGGCCTTCAGACTATTCAGTAGGTCCTAAGAGTGTGGTTAATATTAAGAAGGAACCACATGCAGTGGGGTAGACGAAGCTGTAGTGAGGACTTGGCCATGTCCTGAAGGTGACCCTGCCCTCCTGTGCTCACCACGTGTGGCGCCCACAGTCCTCTGACTGGTTGGTTTCTCCACTCAGGCCAGATGGATTCTCCCACACCATTCTGCTCTGTGCTGGGGTCTTGCGTTAAAAATGAAATGAGAGCCAGGCGTGGTGGCTCACGCCTGTCATCCCCGCACTCAGGAGGCAGAGGCAGGAGGATTGCTGAGTTCAAGGCTTACCTGGGCACCATAGTGAGCTCGGGGCCAGCCTGAACTACAAAGCGAGACCCTGTCTCAAAAAAAAAAAGTGAAATGAGATAAGCGGTCATGGTGGTGCATACCTGGAACCCTAGCACTTAGGAGGCTCCTACATTGAGGCCATCCTGGGTTGTGTAACAAGGACCTGTCTCAAAAACTAAGAATGTAGTGATCACCATGCTAGGCGTGGTGGCTCGCACCTGTAACCCTAATACTCAGGAGGCAGAGGCAAGAGGTTGCCAAGAGTTCGAGGCTTGCCTGGCCTACATGATAAGTTCAGGACCAGCCTGAACTACAAAGCGAGACCCTGTCTCAAAAAAAAAGAGAGAGAGAGAGAGAGAGAATGCAGTGATGTTTTGAAAATCTTTGTTTTAATCATCGGGTTTTCTGTCTTGAATGCTTTTGCTGTGCATCTAGGGAGGAGCCTTCCAAGTTGGACCAGGACGTCCTGGCGGCTCTGCAGGACACAGATGTCGACCCTCACCTGTATCCGGCTGTGCACCAGTGGAGGAGCACTGTCCTGCGCTACTCACCTGCAGACAGGCAGAGGTGCGCGGTGGGGAGCCACCCGAGTGGGATCTGGAAGGCTGGCTCACTGACAGGTGCCCAGTCACACAGCTGGCCCCTTAGCCAGACTGCGGTGCATGCTGCATCCGTTAACAGCACCTGAGTTCCCACGCACAGGACAGGTTTCCAGTGGGGCAGGCACAGGGCGGGCCTGGTGCTGTGACCCAGATGTGCAGGGGCAGCAGTGTGGCTTTTGTGTGGCACGTCCCCAGGATCCAGGTTTGAAAGCATCTCCTCTGCACAGGGACGGCCCCTCCAAGCCCGGTTCTGTCCTGAGCTCCCCGCCCCTTCTCAGGCATCTCCTGCTGTCCTCACATGGCCTGTCTGTGCTGAGAGATCTTTTTCTGTCTCCCCAGTTGGCCAAGCCCAGCACCGAAAGGAAAGCTCAAGTGTCAGCTGCCAGACCTCAGCTACCCCCACAGTGGCAGCCTGGGGCGAAGCGATCCAGATGGCAGCAGCCCCGGGAGGCCTCGCCATACCTCTCACTCCCCTAGCCTGGGCAGCCCCGGGCGCTACAGCCCTGCGCACAGGCACCTCCTGCGCTGGACAGCATCTCCCAGCGCCCAGCTCATACCCCTGTAGGCTTCCCTCGTTCCCTTCCTCACTTTGAAAGGAAGTGGGTGATGTGCTTGTTGGGAAGCTTTACAGAGGAGCACATTCTGAGTTACAGTCTGCACTTTCAGGGTATAGGGATCTTAGAAATGAACATGTTCTACATAGAAGTTACATCGTGGAAGAAGCTGGGAACAGCCACTGCAAATACAGATCCTGTGAACTATCTACGTGGCAGTGACGCCCTCGGTGCAGTCCGTGGGGACACCTGCAGTGCCCCCTGACCCCACGCAGGAGCCACCTCGAGGATGGGCTGAGTTTGGTTCCCTTCTGAAGCAGCTTCCCAGTGGATGACGATGGCGTGACACCTGTTGGCAGCAAGGAGCAGATGAAGTTGACCATTGCAGGCTGGCAGCGGGGTTGAAACTTTGCTGATGAGAGGCCAGGCATGGTGGCATACACCTGTAATCCCAGCACCTGGGAGTCTGAGGCAAGAAGATTGCTGATCACTGCAAGAGTTCAAGGCCAGCCTGCACTACAACGTGAGACCTTGTCTCAGAAAAACAGAAAAAAGACTCCTCTCAGGTTTGGGAATCAAGTATCCACAAGGAATCCACCAGCACTCACTAACAGGTGTTTTCACTTCCACCTGAGTATAAAGGAGCATTGAGCCAGGCGTGGTGGAGCATGCCTCTGGACCCAGAACTACGGAGGCTGAGGCAGGAGGGTCATCGTGAATAGTGAGGGCCTGGCTCGGAAAGCCCAAGAAAAGAACATTATGCCACTGCTCAGAGCCAGGGTCGGGTCCTTTCTGTCCACTTAACCTTCTCCTTAGCACTGACCCTCAGGACTCTGGTGCAGGGTCTGGGGGGTTATGTTTCTGCTGCCCTGTCCCTGGGGAGCTGCCTGTGGGCACCTGGGCTCTAGTCCAGAACCAGTTCCACACCCCGCCTCAATCAGCTTTAGTGCCTTCTGTAAAGCAGTTCATTTTCCAGAATTTACTGTTTATGTACAGTGATACTAAGGAGGCATAAAATTTTTTTCTTTTATAAAAATTCTGAATTGAAACATGTTTTTTAAAAAAGCTAGCTTCTTCAGATAAACAGGTCAAGCATATTGGAACTGAGATTTCATTTTTAAAATTCAAGTTGTTACATGAGTTTTCATTTGTTTTGTGGCTGACAAGATCTGAATGTAAGACAAATAGTTCAGTCATTCTAAGAACTACATTTCCATGTTCTCAGAACATGGAAATTACACTTAGAAAGGTCTAGTCTTACTGGGCTGGGTATTTAGCTCAGAGGTGCCACCACCTGCCTTACAAGCTCAAAGTCGTGAGATCAATCCTCTGTACCACAAAAAAAAAGTCTTAAAACTACATCTTATATGTTGTTGTGAATACTCAAATAGAAATTAAAATATTGTTTTTGTCTTGGTTTTGTGGATGTCCATTCTGTGAAGTTTTAAGCCCTTTAGGACGGTTCTCTGCAGGGTTTTTTTTGTTTTTTGGGGTTTTTTTTCCTATCAGGGGTTGAACTCGGGACTTTGCACTAGTGAGACAGGCACTAGAACCACTCAGCTCAATTTCCAACCCCATTTCTTTGGTTTTGCGAGACAGGGTGGTCTATATCCCCTAAATACTGTGTCACTTGGGTGATGTTTCCTTTTAAAACCACGTCATGAAATACATTTTGTTTTGGTTTTTTGAGACAGGGTCTCACTTTGTAGTTCAGGCTGGTCCTGGGCTCACTATGGAGCCCAGGGCAAGCCTCGAACTCACCAATCCTCCTGCCTCTGCCTCCCAAGTGCTGGGATGACAGGTGTGAGCCACCATGCCTGGTACTGTTATGTCTGGTATTGATTGCTGGTGGCCCTGTGTCACTACACCCAGTATTGTGTGTGGTTACCGGGGATCAAACCAGGGTCCTTATACTTGCTAGGTG
The DNA here is from genome assembly GCA_004025085.1 of Thryonomys swinderianus. Taxonomy (NCBI): domain Eukaryota; kingdom Metazoa; phylum Chordata; class Mammalia; order Rodentia; family Thryonomyidae; genus Thryonomys; species Thryonomys swinderianus. Next base: position 42,079 of record PVIC010008004.1, on the reverse strand, counting down.
CTGGAACCGCTGAGCTAAATAAATCTGTGGCTCCTTTAGAGAATATTTTTACAAAGCACCCTGGGCAGCAGGCCCTTTTTAGTAAATCCTTAGCTGTTGGTACCAGGGATCAAACTCAGGACCTTGGACTTGTCAGGCAGACACAGCACCATTGAGCTACACCCCTGGCCCCCTTAGCAATATTCTGATGGGCTGATACTACATTAACCGAGTGGTTTATTTGCTTTTTGTTGAGACAGCTGTCACTCCTGGGCTAGCGCACCTACCGAGTGATAGGACTGGGTGCTGCACCACACCTGGCTTACTGGCTGCTGTTTTCGCCCCTTTATTTCCTTACAGCTCTGAACAACTTTTCCTGTCAAACTAGTACACATTTTGCAGTTGTACATGGCAGTGGGAGGCCTTTCGGAGGGACGCTTCGTGAGTGCCCGTTTCAGAGATATGTGTCTTTCTAAAGCCCAACATCCCCACTCGGTCTTGGGGGAAGCCGGCCGGGGTGCTGCTAGCGGACGTGCCTGCCGCACTTCAGAGCCTGCAGCCAGGTCCTCAGGGCCGTGGGGGAGGTGGGGCTGATGCAGGTCAGGGCAGCGCTGGCTGCTTTGTCCAAACCACGTATATTCTCTGGCTCACCGGTCACACCATGTTCCCTACTCCACTATTTCACAGGAAGTATGTGGAATAAATAGGATGGTAGTGGTCACAGGGAGCCGGCTGCCACTGAGTGTGGACGGTCCCCCCCCACACACCTGTTTCCTACAGGTCCTCACATGAGGCGGTTTTCCCGAAGCTTGTGACCAGTGCTCCCGGGTCTGTCGTTAACTGTCCGACACGAGGCGCAGACTCCTCCCGGCTGTGATGGCCGGGATCATTTCCTTTTGTCCCTGGGCCCCTCTTCCTTGAACTGTCTGGCCTTCCTGGGCAAGCCTGCTGGGCACTGGGCTGCCCCAGGCTCAGTGTCTACCACATGTGCCCGAGGCACCGAGGAAGACTGACAGAGTAGGATTTCGTAACAAATGGCAGAGAATTTGCTGGGAACCTACATTAGGAAAGGATTCAGTTTCATATTAAAAAAAAAAAAAGGCCGGGTGTGGTGGCTCGCACCTGTCATCCCAGCACTTGGGAGGCAGAGGCAGGAGGATTGCTGAGTTCGAGGCTTGCCTGGGCTACATAGTGAGCTCAGGGCCAGCCTGAACTACAAAGCAAGACTCTGTCTCAAAAAAAACAAAAAACAAAAAACAAAAAAAAGGTTACAGTTGCCTTGTTTCCTGAGAAGAGAACAAGTCATACTTTCCACGTAGACTCTGAGAGCCCAGCTCCGTACCTCTGACTTGATGAGCACAATCTTTGAGCTTCCTATTTTTGCTTATATGCCTCTAGCACCCCTGGCCAGGGCGCCCAGACCACTCTTGCCCTTTTGCAGTTCAACGTGTTTGCTGTATGGACAGGCAGGAAGGAACACGAGTGACCGACCGTACCACTGCCATCCAGAGGGAGGCAGCACCTCCAAGGGAGAAGGCCCGGTCCTCGCAGGAGCCTCAGGGCCCCTCAGCCAAGGCTTCTCCCTGAAGAAGCACCTGCTTTCTTCTGAAGTCAGGTGTGCAGGGCTGACTGCAGGACGTACTCGGGGAACGGACCACAGGTGGACTGGCAGCTGTCACCCAGAGCTGCACAGCAGGCCACGCATACTTATTTCTAGGAGTAGCTTGCGGTGCTTTCTCCCGGTGCCCCTGGGGAATACAAGGTGCTGTGACACCGCTGCCCGCTCAGCACAGGCTTCCTATTTTCTAGGAAACAGGAAGTCACAATACGAACACCAATAAAATTTTATTATACAGTTACTTCCAAAGACAACAGGGAAAACAAATATCCCAATTCATGGTACTGACTGCAGAAAATGTTTATAACTACTTCATAGAAATTAAGTTTTTTCTAAATTACACAGTACTCTGCAATACATCGTATCTGAATATTTTATCCCATATAAACCCACAAGATTTACAGTCGCAAGTGCAAGGCTGGAGGCACCAGGAAAACTTACTGAATGCCACCTGCTGGCCATATCTGTAGACCCTGTCCTCCACAAGCCTCCGGCTCTGGACCTTGGCGAGTGTAGATGCGGCAGTGTCAGGTCCCTAATTCGTATCAGAAATGTTTTCAAGGCAAGAGCCCAGAAGAGCAAAATCTTTAATTGATAAATATTTAAATGACAACAGGTTTCCAGACAGAAGAGAGTGTGAAGCGGCTTAGGCTGTGAACAAAACTTTGGTTGCCCTGACTCAGTGCTATGGCCAGGACCCCAGTGTGGCAGCCACACACACACACAGGAACATGTGCAGACCACTAGCCCCACTGCCATCCCACAGGACACAAGGGTCCCGCAGGCTAGCAAAGGCAGGAAGCCTGCAGAGAAGCCACGGGGTATGAGCAGCCACTTCCCTCAGCCTGGCCAGAGGTGAGTCCCAGGTACGCCCCCGGCGTAGATCTGGAAACTTCCTCCTTACCACCAGTGTTGGCCTCTAGTCTTGCTTGAAGCCAGAGCACGGCCAGGACAGGGAGCTGGAGCAAGATACTGTCACAGGAGGCCCTCAGGACCGGGTGATCATGTTCGGTGGCATGAAGCCTGTGTCCCCCAGGGTCCTGAGTGCAACCCGGCCACTGGGGCGGATCACCAGGTGGGTGATACTGCCGTTGTTCAGGGACAAACGGAGCCAGCCTTCTGGAGGGAACTGCAGTGCTCTGGGGAGAGAAAAGGACACCTGGAGCTCAAACGGAGCAGAGCCTGTGGGAGGGTCCCTTGGGCCCTGGGACACAGGCCCCAGCAACTCGAGCTGCGTGCAAGGCAGAGACACTGGCGTCTTCCAAGTGCAGAGGATTTAATTTCTGCTTTTCCAGGACGACAAGTGCGGCAGCTAAGGGACACGTGTGTGGGGTGCAGCTTAGGATGAAACCCGAGCCCCACATATTTCTAAGTTGAACCCCTAGACCATCCGTATGCATTGAATTATTTACTGAGGCAGGATCTTAAGTTGGTCAGACCATGACCCTCCTGCCTCAGCTTTCGGAGTTAGGTCACAGGATGGTCACTGTCCCCGGCTCTGGCTCTGGCTCAGCACTTTTTGACAGAGGGGAGGGTGCTCTAACCCCACGTCCCTGGCCACCCCCAGCGCCTCACCAGTTTTCATGTCACCGCCGGGTGATAGTTAACAGGACATGGGATGAGGTAGTGCTCACGCCACCGAGTGCCCAGGTCACCCTCCAGAGGCGCAGCGCTTGAGCCGCCATGGCAGAGCTGGCCCCATGCCACACTAGAAGCGCCTGCCGCTGTTGGCATGAGCCAGACACCGTGTACGGGGGAGGCGCCGGCGGCTCTCTCCTCACAGCCCGTGGCCCCTGGGGCTGCTGCTCCACTCTGTAACACTCCTGTCCGCTCCCGGGCAGCCATAGGCACACGCGCAGGGCAGAGGGGAGGACCTTAGTGCCAGGGCAGCTCTGTCGCCCCTGACCTATCGTACATGAGAACCCTTGGTGACAGAAGCTGGACCAGCATTCTTTTTTTTTTTGAGACAATGTCTCCTTTGTAGTTCAGGCTGGCCCTGAGCTCCCTATGGAGCCCAGGGAAGCCTCGAACTCGGCAATCCTCCTGCCTCTGCCTCCTGAGTGCTGGGATGACAGGCGTGAGCCACCACGCCCGGCTCTGTGGTATGTGGTATTGATGGCTGGTGGGCGTGAGTCTCCACGCCCAGCATTGTATGTGGTCACCGGGGATCAAACTCAGGACCTTGTGCTTGTGAGGCAGGCGCCAGATCCACTGAGCTAAATTTCTGGCCCTGGACCAGCATTTTCTAACGGCTCTAGATGAGGCACAGTTCCCATATGAATTTGAACTCACAGGGATCTGGTCCCCCTTCGCCAAGTCACCCAGAGGGTGACACCCAGTGGTACCCACATAACCTACAGACCAGCAGTGCTTAGCACTGGCTCGAGGGAAAGGGACATGTGCACAGCCCTCCGTTGTTTAGCGCTCACAAAGAGAAGCAGGCAGGCCCCACAGGTCCCTGACTGGGCAGTGGTGCCCACGCCCAGCAGGCCCTCAGCACTGGCATCTGTGCCGTTCCTCACGCATCACAGACCTCCATCTGACTCATGGTCCGTGCACAGCTGGCTAGGATCCTGCCTGGGACAGACCAAGGGCTCCCAGAATAACAGCCCCTACAAGTAGTCGTGGGGACCGGCACACAGGATGCTGGCTCTGCCTCTGGCTTTGTTCCCTGCCACCCAGGGTGCCCACCTGCACACAATGTAACGGATGACGTTGGCGTGGCAAATGAAGATCTCGTAGCTGTCCTCCTCCTGCTCAGCATCAGCCCGGTGGATGTAGTTCCGGAAGGCAGCCTCGATCCTCGCCCCATCTTCATAATACTGCTGAGGGCAGAGCGAGGAAGCATCAGCCCATGGCAGCTACAGGCCACACCAGCGAGGCAGCAAGCCCTCCCGCCGGGTGGCCCACGGGTGGCTTTACCACAGCCTCGGGCTTCCAGTGCGACACAGGCGGGTCGGGCTCGATGGGGGCGCCTTCCCGCAGCAGGTCAGTGCTGACTCTGGAGACATCTACAGGGAACAGGGGCTCACAGCGCTGCACTGGGAGCCGCAGCACACCCAGCCCACTGGGTTGTGCACCCGCAGGAAACATGGCCCGAACGGTGCTCACCTGGCAGATGCTTGCTGATGATGTCCGTGGTCTCCACAGCACGGGTCATGGAGGAATGGATGATTCTGTTAAACTTCAGCCCCAGGCTGGCAAGCCGGAGGCCAGTGAGTTCTGCCTGTTCCCGACCTTGAAGGGGAAACACTTGAGAAATTCAATCATCTGAACACCCTCAACTCCCCACAGACATGGCCCCACATGGCACCAAGATCCTATGAGAGCCCCGCCTCAGGGATCTGGGTCAGGAGCAAGAGCAGCGGGAGGCCCAGCTGTGGCTTCTCCCCACATGGAGGCTGCAGCTACTTCGTGAACAGTACGATCAGCTTGCCAACTGCCAGAGCTGGGCTGGCTAAGTACTGTTACTCTGTGCTCAGTTACTTCCGTATACCCAGGTGCAGTCCAGCACAGCCTCTGGTCCCGGAACCTCACGGACGCTACTGTGCACAGGCTGGGACCTCAGTGCTCCTGAGTAGGCTCATGTGGCCCCAGCGCCTCTTTTCATATGTATTTTCACCTAGCTGAAAATGGCCCAGCAAGGTCACTTCTGCTGGATGCAGCCACCTCCACATCAAGTACTTTGTGCACAGGACTCGGACAGCGCTCTCAAGAGGGGCACATTCTGTGGAGAATAGGCCCGGAAGCCTTCTCACCATCAAATGTGTGAACACATGGAGAATGAGAAATAACAACTATTTATAATATAAACACAGCCAGTTGTGGTGGCAGCAGTTGGAGTCTCAGCATAACCCATTTCTAAAACCATAAAATTTAACATTCTCAGTTCACCCTGGAATTCCTCTTCCAGGAACTTCTCCTGCAGGAACATGGTACAAGGCTCAGAAAAAAAGAGGCTCTATGATAGTGAGAAGTCACAAGGACCCAGACCCCACCTCCACTGGCACACACAAAGCAAAATAGAGATGTGCTCTGTGACGTGAATATTCATCAGGCAGATTTGTCAGTGTTGAACAGAGGAGTCTGCGGCCAGGTGTGCAGGCCCACAAGACACAGAAGGCATAAGCAGCTCTACATACCGGCCCCCCAAACCCCACTAGAGTAGGCCCTAAACTTGATGTTGTGCAAAAAAAAAAAATTCAACTGTAATACTTTTCCTGAGTTTTTTGTTTAGTTTTTTTGCAATGCTGGGGCTGGAACTCAGGACCTCATGCCTGCCTAAGTGCCCTCCAGAGGCTGAGCCACACCCTGGCCCTGAGTTTTTAAGGGCATACAAAGGAGCTGGACTCGGGATAATCATAATGACAATAATCCTGCCTGGGCTAATGGACCATAGGGTGGAGGAAACCCAGTGTCCAGGCACCTTTGAGGCCAATCGAGGGGCTGAGGGCCAAGACCCTGGCACGTACCCAGTGGAGTCAGCGTGCAGTCCTCTTCCAGAGCACCATCCATGTGGTACTGGGAATGCCGGATGAGGAAGATATGCCGCGTGGCCTTGGCCTTGTAGTGGTCCAGCCTAGATGCCAGCTCTTCTTCTCCAGATTCCACATTCCTTTTCCGAAGGTTGATCAGAGACAATGGTTCTCGCCTGTTGTTAGAGATAAGATGATGAGGCCTTGTGACTTTTACCCCAAGACATCTTCAATACTGAGATTAGATGGTATTTCCAGCTGTGATAACAGGAAAGAGCACAGTGGGAAGAGGCCAGCTCCATAAATCACTGCAAAAATAATTAAATCATACAGGAGAATGTGCTTACGCTATATCCAAATACTGCACACCTTACATAAGGTACTTGAGTATCCACGGATTTTGGTATCTGCAAGGATCCCACAACTAATCCCCAGAATACCCAGGGATTATTGTTACTGAAATTAAATAAAACCAGAATTCCCATTTCCTCAGTCATGTTTAGTTTTATTTCTGGTACTGAGAACTGAACCTAGGACCTCACACATGCTAGAAAACAACACCCCAGCTCCTTGTGTTTTTTGAGACAGGTTCTCATTATGTTGCCAAGCTGCCCTCAAATTCATGATCATTCTGCCTCAACCTCTTAAGTAGCTGGGGTTACAGGCCTGTGCACAGTGCCCAGACCCTCTAGGCATCTTCTGATGCTCATCAGCTCCTCTGGTAGCGGCTGTCACACTGGCAGGCAGGTGAGGACTGGGGAGAGGGAGCTGAAGCTGGAGAGAATTAAACGTAGGAGGAGCAGCGTGAGTCAAACCAGCCAGGGTTTCCCACATGGGGATGGTGGTGGGTAAGGCAGGGGTGAGGGGAATCATGGTGGCTCAAGGGTTGTCTGGCAGGGCTACCCAGCCGGGCTATCCTGGCCGACTATGTGTCAGCAGGTGCAGGGAGCCGGAGACTAAGCCAGAGAAAACAGAGCCAGGATGCCCTGAACCCAACAAGGCCCCCAGGAAGGGCTGGGATCTTGCCCGAGTAAAGCCCTGGAATTTTCCAGCACAGACAGGTTGAATGTTAAGGGAGACATGCCCACTCCCAACACCTTTCTGCCCTGGGTCCCTCCCTACCCCAACGAGTTCCAACCACTCCTCTCCCTACCCTTAAGACTAGAGGTAGAATGCAAATACGGATCGTGAGTTTATATCAGATAAACCTGGACCCAAATTTAGTTCTACTTTAAGGACGTTCTTTGATGTCAGAGTTGATGTTTTCCTTTAAAAGGGTTGAGATGCTGCGTGTGGTGGTGCACACCGGGCACTGTTGCACTTAGAAGGTTGAGACAAGAGGACTGCGACCAGTTTGAGGTCAGCATGGTTTACACAGTGAGTTCAAAACCAACCTGGACTACATAGTGAGATCTTGAGTCATAAATAAGTAAATGCAATATAAAAGGCCCGAGAAATTCAGAATAGTGTACTAATTCTTTTAAAGAAAGGAATAGGATGTCTTTCCAATCATTAGAGAAACATCAGACAAATCCTACTTGCGAGACCTCCCAAGAAACACTGGCCCAGCACTCCTCCGTGGGTCCTGATCATTAAAGAAAAAAGTGAGGGCTGGAGGGTTAGTAGCTCAGTGCTTCCGGCGCCTGCCTCGCAAGCGCAAGGTCCTGAGTTCGATCCCAGGTGACCACATACAATGCTGGGCGTGGAGACTCACCCCCACCAGCAATCAACACCACATACCACAGTGCTGGGCGTGGTGGCTCACGCCTGTCATCCCAGCACTCGGGAGGCAGAGACAGGAGGACTGCTGAGTTTCAGGCTTGCCTGGGCTACATAGTGAGCTCAGGGCCAGTCTGAACTACAAAGCGAGACCCTGTCTCAAAAAAAAAAAAAGAAAAAAAGAAAAAAGTGAGAGACCAGCCAGCCTGACAGGGCACACTGGGGGTCCTGGAACTCAGGACTAGGGGAAAACTGAGGCTCTCTGACAAACACACACTTTGGTATGAAGAATTAAAAATAGAGAAAATTAGTTGTGGGATACCAAAAGATGCCAATTAAAGCTTTTCTATGACTATACGTCTATTCCAAAAAAAGTTTATTTTTAAAAAATTATACGTTTAGGGCCGGAGACTTGCCTCAGTGGTTCCAGCGCTTGCCTCACAAGCGCAAGGTCCCTGGTTCAATCCAGGGTAACCACATACAACAATACTGGGCGTGGTACGCCCACTGGCAATCAGTACTTCATACCCCAGATGCCAGGCGTGGTGGCTCAAGCCTGTAATCCCAGCACTCGGGAGGCAGAGGCAGAAGGATTGCTGAGTTCAAGGCTTGCGTGGGCTACACAGTGAGCTCAGGCCCAGCCTGAACTACAAAAGCGAGACCCTGTCTCAAAAAACAAACAAACAAAAAACAAAAAAAAATTATAGGTTAAAAAAAAGAAACAAGCCGAGCGTAGTGGTTCACACCTGTAATCCTAGCACTGGGGAGGCAGAGGCAGGAGGATTGCTTATGAGTTCGAGACTTGCCTGGGCTACATAGTGAGTTCAGGGTCAATCTAAACTACAAAGCGAGACCCTGTTTAAAAAAAAAGAAAAAAAAACTAAAAAGCAAACAAAACTGAAGTTCCCGATACGATAGAAACAAACATTGGTTAAGTATCAGTGACACTGGTTTACCAATATACTAAAAGCAATGCCATTTCAACAGATTAAAAAGCTTGCACTGCTCTGGCTTTTCATTTAAAACTGACATTAAATAAAACTATTCCCTCCGGTGATTACAGCACTCTTAATTTTAAAGGTTCTATATCCACAACTGGGCGGCGGTCGTGGCACTGACCGGGATAGGAGGGGGCGCTGCCCACCTCTCGGGAGCGGGGACCCTCAGGCGCGGCTGCCCTCATCCTGGGACCCGAGAGACAGGCGTCTGCGCCCACGGACCCTAGGGACTCCAGACGGTCCGGTCACAAAGTCCCTCGGAGGCAACCAGGGGCCCGCGAGGACAGTCCGCCAGAGCACACAGCGCTCGGGAGTCCCGGGGTCGGGACACATCCCGCCCGCCCCGGGACCGGCCGCTCACCTGTCCCAGTTGGAATCCCAGAGGCTAGGCCCGGGCTGCGCGCCCTCGGTCCAGGCTGGCGGCTCGGGCGCGCGCGCATCGGCATCCCCGCCGCCGCGCGGCTTGCCCACCGCCACGGCAGAGAGCAGCACGGCCGCCGAGCCACCGGCCAGCCCGCAGGCCGCGAGCTGCAGCGCCTGTCGAAACGCCATGCGGCCAGACGCCTGGTGTACGGAGCGCCGCTGGGCTCACGTTTCCGGGATCGCCCACTGCCAGCCGCCGGAAGTCCCGCCTCCGCCCGCCCCCCGGGCGGCGCGAGGGCGGCTGGGAGTCCCCAAAATCGCAATGGCTGCGACGTCAGCCGAGCCGGGGTTGGGTACCGGACCGGGCGTGGTGGCAGCTAAGGTTATTTGGGGAGCAGGTGGGAAGTGGGCCGGGGTGTGGACAGGGACGGTACCGCCGAGCTCCGGGGCTCTCTCGGCATTTTTTCTTTAAAAAAAAATTGTTAGTACCGGCTCAGGAATCCTGCGTTCCCGGTGCTGCAGGATCGAGGAACCGGACTCCTCCTTCGTCTCGACACACTGCTTGTTGTGACGTCTTCGGCGTCCGTCCCGTCGCAGTCAAAGACCTGAGAGAGGCCGCAGACAGAACGCGGCTTTCTAGGGAACGCCGCGCTTCGGCCTTTTCCCCCCAGGCTGAGCCCCGGGCCTTTACCCTAAGATCTTTCTTTGAGGACAAGGGCTCTCCAAGTCGCCTGGTTGTTCAGTGTGGATCCACATTTGTAATCTTCCCCTCGCCTTAGCCTCCCAGAGTGCTGGGGTGACGGTCCTGTTATCACTATGCCCCGCTTTTTAGAACATTTTATGGGTTAATATTGTCCAAGTATAATTAAAATATTGGTCGAGACACCTAGACTGAAGTATAAGGAAAAGTACGTGTATGTCCAGCTTATTCAAGCACTTCAGACCCTCATTTTTACATACTTTGAATGTCCAAGTTGGAGATGGGCACCAGCCAGGTTTCTGGTGGGGTTTGTTGTTTGGTTGGTTTTTGGAGACGGGGTCTTGCTTTGTAGTTCAGGCTGGCCCTGAGCTCACTATGTAGCCCAGGGAAGCTTCGACCTCACAGCAATCCTACTGCCTCTGCCTCTGGAGTGCTGGGATGACAGGCGGGAACCACCATGCCAGGCATTGTGGTGTGTGGTACTGATTGCTGGGATACGGCTGTGAGTCACCACGCCCCACATTGTAGTATGTGGTGCCGGGGATCGAACTCTGGACCATGCACTTGCGGAGTAGACGCTGAAACCACTGGGCTAAATCTCCAGCCCCCAGCCAGGAAGGTTTTTTGTTGTTGTTGTTTTGTTGTTGTTGTTGTTTTGAGACAGGGTCTCGCTTTGTAGTTCAGGCTGGCTCTGAGCTCACTATGTAGCCCAGGCAAGCCTCGAACTCAGTAATCCTCCTGCCTCTGCCTCCCGAGTGCTGGGATGACAGGCGTGAGCCACCACGCCCGGCACTCCAGCCAGGAAGTTTTGTGAAGGTGCAGTGAATGCTGTGTGGCCTGTGCTAAGCCAGAGGTCAGGGAATAAGAGTTCGTATTACTTAAAAACAAAGCTGCCTGAGAATTTTATCTTCTCTAACCCTGAGGTCTCAGAGACTCAGAAATCTGCTGCATCTGAATCCAAGCTCCCTCTTAGAAGCCAACGGGTCTTGCCCCAATTTCACAAAACGTGACTGGTGTAGAAATGCATGTGATATTCTCCGAAGAAACCTGGCACAGGAGTCCTGATGTAGACATTAGAACCACAGCTGATCTCTAGAACTGAGAACTGATCTGTTGATTTTTTACGAGATGGAATCTCACCACTACACTATCCCGGCTGCACTCAAATTCAAGTAATTTTGCTTTAACTGCTGGAAAGATGGCTGACCAGCAAGCACCACTGCACCCAGCTGATCTCTGGAGTTGAATCTTGCAGTCTTCTTTGATTCAGACCCTTAATCTCCATCATTGCCAGGTGGATGGGGCCTATCAGGAAGAGGCAAATTGAAGGTATGCCCAGAATCATCATGATATATATCAAGTGTACCAGCAGCACTTTGGTGAATGCCCCAACTTCTGTTAGGACATACCCCACCTCCGGTACACTAAAACTAAACAGCAGGTCTCTGAGGGAAAACAGGTATTTATACATCCTTGTTCACAATGGCAGCATCCACAGTGACCACAGGTGCTAAGAACACAAATGTCACTCTAGTGAAATGGGCCTTACTGAATATGGTGTCTACAGCAATGCAGCCGAGACTAAGAAATACTGGGACTGTAAGCCATTTAAGGGTGAGTGCCTGAGTCAACTGCGATAAGCCCACGAAATTGGACTGCAAGAGAAGTTGGCCGTGAGAGGAGAGGCAGCTGAGCCACACTTGTTATTTATTTAGTGGCACTGGGGCTTAAACTCAGGACCTGCAGCTACAGTATTTCATTTTGTGCTCCCACCAAAAGTGCCCCTAATGTCTGCATATATATCCCTGGGCATGGGCCCCCGAGCGGCATCCCCCCTTGAAGTTCTGCCTGACGAGCAGGTGCTCTTTGTTCTCCTTCTAAAATTAAAATACACCCAGTTCATTCCCCACTACGATATCTGTGGACTTCATTCTTCGTTGCCTTCAGGATAAGACCCCAGAGGAGGGATGGAATTGGTAACACAACAGTCAACCTTTAGGAGGAAGGGCACTGTAGGGTTTCAGTCCCACCACCACAAAAAGAAAAAAATCTTGACATGCTATAACGTGGATGAAACTTAACAATCATAAAACACCAAAGACTTGAGTATTTTATCAACAGTAGAGATTTATTTCTCACCAGTCGCGAACTGGAATGTCCAAGACCAATGTGCCACTGGTGAGGATCCAATCTGCTCCCAAGATGGCAGGCCTGGTTCCGAATCATTCAGATTAGGATGTGGTGTGCTCTTACCTGGCAGGAACTGAAGGACCAGTAGAATGAATTCTCTCTGAAACCTCTTTTATATGGGTATCTGTCCATTCATGAGTGACTTAATTATGCCCAAAAAAAATCCCAACTTTTTTTTTAATGGTACTAGGGATTGAATCCAAGGCCTGGCACATGCTATGCAAGCACTCTGCCACTGAACTAGCTCCCCAGGCCTTTTTATTAAATTAATTTTTTTGCAGCACTGGGTATCCAACTCAGGAGGCTTCTTATCTCTGAGCTACATTCCAGTCCTATTTATTACTACTTATTTTATTCATGTATCTGGTCCCTGCATTTAAACCCTGGAAGATACTATTCTAAATGAAATAAACCAGTCATGAAAGGAAAAATGTGTGATTCCATTTATGAGATGCCTCTATTCAAATTCAAGGCAATGGAAAATGCAACTGAGTTGTTATTAATGGGACAGTTTCAGTTTGAGAGGATGAAATCCTAGAATGGAGAGTGGCAGTGGCTGCATGGCACTGTGCTGACTGTACTTACGTCAATTTTGGTTACTTTACCACAGTGCACCAAAAAAACCACACCTAGCTACATGTTTTCTCAAGCAATGGAAACTACCGAGGAATCATTCACCAGAGAAGCTGCATCACGTTTTATCAGGAGCCTTGAGTTCCAGGAGCATCCAGCATGGCCTCTCCATTGAAGCTTGAGGCACCTGGGGCTTGTTTCTCCAGCTGTCATTCTGAGGCACCGCAGATCAGAAGGCCGAGGGGCAGAGAATCTCGCCTGTGCGGGTCCCAGCTTTCCCTCTGGTGGTGCTCCCCAGCCCCACCGTGCGTCCAGGGTCCTCTGAGGTCACTTCCCCAGAGGCCACCTAAGGGGCACCAGAAGAGCCAGCAGAAAGGCAGAGAGCACCTGGAACTGCCTTGGCATCAGACAGGTGGCATTCCCAGGAGACAGCGGCCCAGTTGGTCATCTCCCTCCCTGCTGTTTCGCTTACTCGGCTTTAGTTTGAACCCAGCTCAGTGCTGCACCCAGCAGAGGCAGGAGGACAGACCATCCACTCCAAGGTGAGCACAGGCCATCAGAAAACAGGCAGTGATGCAGACTCAAGGGGGCAGACGGCTGTCTCCGCCTTCACCAAATAGTCACTCGTATTGCGTCTTTATGCCTGTGTCCTCCTCCAATCACCTGGCACCTGCCCCCCCCCCCAGTCACCTGCTGGCAGGTGCTATTTCTGTCCCAGGTGGATCCAGGAGAGCAGCAGCCTGTCAACTCAATAATCACGTGGTGCTTGTTATATACCTGCTGAATGCCTTTCCTGCCTTTTACTATTCACCTGTACCCACCTGAAATGGAAACTGATGGTGAAACTTTTTTTTCAGTTCTGAGGACTGAACCCAGGGCCTTCCCACTGAGTTGTGTCCCCAGCCCCTTTTTATGTGGAGACAGGGACTCAGTAAATGACCTAATTGCCCAGGCTGGGCTCAGAATTTTCTACCCTCCTGCCTCAGCCTCCCAGAATGCTGGGACTACAGGCATGTGCCTCCATGCCCAACGGTGGCAGATCTCTGAAACTGAGCTAAACTTTCGGCGTAGGTACCAGGGGTTGCATGCAACCATGGAACCAGACCTCCCACTCTCAGCCTGTCTCCAGTTAGCAGCCCTGTCTCCACATGAACTCTGGATCACTCACTCACCTGCCCGCACGGGGAGGCCCCATGCAACACCAATCTATACGCCTCCAGGAACCCCACCCCTCACCTTTGGGGTGCTCCAGGGAACCACAAACATCCATGCATCTACAGGCAGCTATATCTGCACCTAATACGGCCATGCTGCCCCAGCCTCCAGCCACTTGCCATCTCTTCCCACCTCTTCACAAACGTTCTATTGGTTTTTTTCTTTGCTTTGTTAGACAGGGTCTCACTTATGAAGCCCAGGCTCTTCTGCAAGTCACAATCCTCCTGCTTCAGCTGCCCAAGTCCTCCTGGCATGACAGCATATGTCACCACACAGGGCTTCCTAACCTCCTGAGAACTTTCTAGACTTGTGATTTTTTTTTTAATTGTGATTTCTTTTAAACTCCCCTATCCTTCAGTGAGAAGGAATAGTTTCTAAGGTTGCCCTTGGGAAGGTCACTGATCGCTCGCTGCGAATGCTGGACACCTTCTTATTTTGCTCTATTTCCTTGCAGCTTCTGCTCTGATTGGCTGATTCTCATGTTCACACACTTCCCTGATTCTCTGCTGCCTCTGCCTCTGGTGTGTGTGTGGAGGTGGAAGGTGTCTCTGGGTGTGTGTGTGTGTGTGTGTGTGTGTGTGTAGCAGTCTGCAACAGCATCTTCACCTCCAACAGGCAGAGGGGTTGGGTGACAGTGAGTAATGAAAACTGTAATACTTTGTTTTCTGAGACAGGGTCTCAGAAGTAGTTCAGGCTGGCCTCAAACTTGTAGCACTCCTCCTGCCTCAGCCTCCTGCATACTGAGAGTACAGGCGTGCACTATCATGCCTGGCCAGGTCAGATCTTTTTTTCCCAACACTGGGGATTAAACTCAGGACTTTGTGCTTGTTAGGTAGGCACAACACCACTGAGGTCAGATTTGAACACATCAAGTTTTAGAACTTTTATATTAAGAAAACACTGTCAATAATTTTGGTTATAGAGCCAGAGATTTAGTTCAGTGGTTCTGGTGCCTAACTAGCAAGCACAAGGTCCCTGGTTTGATCCCCAGTAACCACATACAATAATACCGGGAGAGGTGACTCACGCCCACAAGCAATCAGTACCACATACCACAGTGCCAAGCATGGTGGCTCACGCCTGTCATCCCAGCACTATGGAGGCAGAGGCAGGAGGATTACTGAGTTTGCGGCTTGCCTGGGTGAGGGCCAAACTGAACTACAAAGTGAGAGACCCTGTCTCAGAAAAAATAAAAAATAGGGGCCGGAGGGTTAGCTCAGTGGTTTCGGCGCCCGCCTTGCAAGCGCTAGGTCCTGAGTTCAATCCCCGGTAACCACATACAATGCTGGGCGTGGAGACTCACGCCCACCAGCAATCAATACCACAGACCACAGTGCCGGGCGTGGTGGCTCCTGCCTGTCATCCCAGCACTCGGAGGCAGACAGGAGGATTGCTGAGTTCGAGGTTGCCTGGGCTACATAGTGAGCGCAGGGCCAGCCTGAACTACAAAGCGAGACCCTGTCTCAAGAAGATAAAATAAAATAAAATAAAATAATAAAATAAAAAATAAAAAAATCCAGAATTCTTAGCATACTCTGGGACCTTTAAAACCTGACCCTTGATACGTCTCACTTCCTACAGCCTGCACAGGCTCCTCCCCCAGGACCTCTTCAGTCCAAAGCCCGCTTCTCCGCACGCTTACAAGTCACTGTTCAGTGTCGCCCCTGACCACTGTCTGGCCACCCGTGTCCCTTTAGTTCTTTACGAAAACTCCGAGGAGGCCGTTGTGCCCGCCTGGCTTGGAGAGGCTGCGTTCACTGCGGACACACGGCCCACCTGGTGGCCGCCTTGGTGAGCCCCAAAGCTCAGGCCTCGCGCGCGTCCCGGACGCTGCGGGCTCCTTCTCCGTCCCAGTCTCCGTCGTCGTGTGGTGCACAGCTCCGGGTACCGATTTCTCGCGGGCCGGCTCTGCCCGGGACTCCGGCCTCAGAGCGCGGGCAGGGGCCGCAACACATTTCCCAGCCCGCTGCAGCCCGCGGCGAGCCCAGGACTGACTCCACGGTGCGCGACATTCACTTGCCCATACTTTTCCCGGGTCCCTGGGCACTGTTTTCCCGGGCGCCGCGCCCACAGGAGGGGCGAGGCGGGGCGGGGCAGGCAGCGCGCCTGCGTACCCGAGCCCGAGCCCGAGGCCTCGATGGCCACGCCCCCCGGGCAGTTTGGCCAGTGGAGCGCAGGGGACGGGGTGCGTTGCGCCTCCTGATTGGACACATGCGCTTCCAGGCTATCGCGAGAGCTAGGAGAGCGCGCCAAGTTTGTCTCTGAGGTGGGAAGTCTGCAGTCGTCGGGATGGTGCTGAGAAATAGCGGGCGGCGGTTCGCAGAACCGGCCGCAGACGGCGAGGCCAGCCGGTGAGGGCCAGCCCCCGCCCCGGGCGTTCGCGGGGGAGGCAGGCGGGCGCGGGCGCGGGCTTGCGGGCGGGCACGAGGGGTCGCCTGCCTGTCCCCGCGCGGCTGCGGCGCCGGAGCACAGTCCTCTCGGGTCCTGTCGGTGCAGCCCGGTTGCGTGGCCGCGCTCAGCTGGTCGGGGCAGTGGACGCGGGCGACGGGCGGAGCAGGGCCTGCAGGTGTGCGCCCTGTGGGACTCTCACCGCGGCGAAGTCGTCTGGCGGCGGGCTTTCGGCCTCCGGCTCTCGGTGGAAGGGGACCCAGAGTCTGTGATAAGTTACCAGGGAACAGTGTTAGCTTTATAACAATATCCCAGTGTTTCAGATTTTGTGTTATTACTGGATAAAAAAGTGCGACACATACCGTAGACATTTTGAGGGGAAGCATCAAATGGTTATCGTCTTTTCTAAAGAAACAGCTCTGCCTGCACTTGTTTATTGTAAGTTAACAACTGTTGAGGTAAGTTATGGTAGCAAAGGATGTGAATTTTGCACAGACTTGGTTGAGATTGTTTTAAAATTCTCCTTTAATCCTACTCTGAATATATAGTTTATGAAGATGGCTTTTCTTTCAAACCTCTTAGAAACGTGTGTTGAAGATCCGTATGTAGAATGTTTCCTGCACATCTGTTTTCTTGGTGTAAATTGTTTGAAGTAAATTGCAGAGCGAAACGATGCAGCAGTGTTTTAGAAACACATTACGAAGACACCTAACACTGTCCACAACAGTATGGTCATGTAGTTTTTTTTTTTTTTTTTTGAGACAGGGTCTCGCTTTATAGTTCAGGCTGGCCCTGAGCTCACTATGGAGCCCAGGCAAGCCGCTGCGAACTCAGCAATCCTCTTGTCTCTGCCTCCCGAGTGCTGGGATGACAGGCATGAGCCACCACGCCTGGCATTGTGGTATGCGGTGTTGATTGCTGGTGGGCATGAGTCTCCACGCCAAGCATTATGTGGTTTCTGGGGATCGAACTCAGGACCTTGCGCTTGCGAGGCAGGCGCCGGAACCACTGAGCTAACCCTCCGGCCCGGTCATACAGTTTTATCAACACTGGTACTATACCCAGGCACGGTGGTGCATGGTTGTAATCTCAGCACTTGGGAGGCTGACACCGGAGGATCACTGTGAGTTCAAGGCCTGCCTGGGCTACACAGTGAATTAAAGGCTAGCCTCAACTATAGAACAAGATCCTGTCTCAAAAATACAATAAAGTAATAAAAACAGGTCCTCTGGGTATTTAGCTCAGTGCAGCATCTGCATTGCAAGTGCAAAGTCCTGAGTTTGATCCCCCGTACCACATATCACGACGCTGGGCGTGGTGACTTGTGAACATAATCCCAAACACCACTCTGTCAACATGGTGGCTCATGTGTGTAGTCGCAGCACTTGGGAGGCAGAGGCAGGAGGATTGCTGTAAATTTGAGGCTAACCTGGGCTCAGGTTCACAGTTCACAGTCATGAACTATGTAGAGGGAGTTGGCTTTTTTCACAATAATTCTCTTGGATCTAAATTATGCATGTTATTAGTACAAGTAATATTTACATATAGTTACTACAAATAACTATTTGGTTGTAAAAAAATACCTTGTGCTATTTGTAAGATTTGGCTTTCTTTTCTTCCCCTCCTCCTTTTTTTTTTTTTTTTTTTGAGACAGGGTCTCGCTTTGTAGTTCAGGCTGGCCCTGAGCTCACTATGTGGCCCAGGCAAGCCGCCGCGAACTCAGCAATCCTCCGGTCTCTGCCTCCCGAGTGCTGGGATGACAGGCGTGAACCACCATGTCCGGCATTGTGGTATGCGGTGTTGATTGTTGGTGGGCGTGTCTCCACGCCCAGCATTACATGTGGTTACCGGGGATCGAACTCAGGACCTTGCGCTTGTGAGGCAGGCGCCAGAACCACTGAGCTAACCCTCTGGCCTCCTCCTCCATTTTTTTAAAAGAAGGTATATGTATTGCAGACTGGCTTTGAACTCACTATGTAGTCCAGGCTGGCTTTGAATTCACAGAGATCTTTCTGCCTCAGCCTTCCAAGTGCTATAGGATTCCAGGTTTGTTCTGCTACACCCAGTTAGAGTTTGGCTACTATGAATAAAAGTGCTGTGAATGTTCGTATTAACATGAGTTTTCTTTTATCTGGGTAAATGCCTAGGAGTGCAATGCTGGGTTTTATATATTTTTATCATCCCGTGAGACATGATTGCTAGTTAGTTAATGTTCTAGTCACCCTTTCTGAGGGCCTGCCCTAGCTGTACTTTTCCCATAAATCATGTCACTGGACTTTGGCCGGTTTCCAGGTGTTAAGGAGTGTGTATGTCGTGCCCTATCAGAGACACCGATACCAGCGTGAGGTACGCTTGCACTTGGGTTAGGGTTATGGGGTTGGCGTCGTGGGTGGTAAGGCTGGACTCCCCTCTTTCCTTTAGGGATGACGGCCCCTCTTCCTCAGTCTCTGCGCTTAAGCGCCTCGAGCGGAGTCAGTGGACAGATAAGATGGATGTGCGGTTTGGCTTCGAGAGGCTGAAGGAGCCTAGTGAGAAGACTGGCTGGCTCATCAACATGCACCCTGTAAGCACCGTGCTTGCTCAGCCCTCCCCTCTGGCGGTGGTTGCGTCCTCTCTGTACCATGGTCCCAAACTGGAGAGTGGGTACCAGGGGTGCCTATTGTCTGGAAGGTCCTGGTAGGAAATCTGATTCTTCGTTGCTCTCCTTCTTTGCTCTTTAACAACACTGAGGGCCACAAAGTGGCCCCAATGGGAAGACTAAGATGAGGGTCATCTCTGACCAATTGGAATAAAAGCTTCCAGGGGTCATGAAAGAGAAATTTTAAAAAGCCCCTGTTTGGGAGCTGATATGACCCAGTACTGGTGCATCAGGCACTGAGGGGATAAGATTGTGAGTCAGGGGGCCGGAGGGTTAGCTCAGAGGTTCCGGCACCTGCCTCGTAAGCGCAGGGTCCTGAGTTTGATCCCCGGTAACCACATACAGTGCTGGGCGTGGAGACTCACGCCCACCAGCAATCAGTGCCACGTACCATCACAGTGCCGGGTGTGGTGGCTCATGCCTGTTATCCCAGCACTTGGGAGGCAGAGGCAGGAGGATTGCTGAGTTCGAGGCTTGCCTGGGCTACATAGTGAGTTCAGGACCAGCCTGAACTACAAAACGAGACCCTGTCTCAAAAAAAAAAAAAAAGATTTCAAGTCAGATCAGAGGGTTTGTTTTTAGTGTTTAGCACCCAAGGCCAGCCGTCACGGGCTCCTAGGCTTGTGGAGAATTGTCTGTCCATGTCTATGTTGCCTGGTTCTCTTGCAGACTGAGATTCTAGATGAAGATAAACGCTTAGTCAGTGCTGTAGACTACTACTTTATTCAAGATGATGGCAGCAGGTTTAAGGTAAGCCTCTGATCCCAAGAAACTAATATCCACTTTTGAGGAGCAGTTGTCAGAAATGATAGGCATTCGCTTAGCTCCTCAGCTGTCAGGAAGGGCATGGGAGGTTTCTGTTGTGCAGTCGCCCCCAGCCTGTCAGGAGCAGGACCCCAAGAGCCACTCGGTCCTTCCAAGATGTCCTGAAGGAAGTCAGGCTTTTTCTGAAAATGCAAGCAGACCCAGACTCCCTAGTGCTTCTCTCTTCAGAGTTGTCTTGGATCCAGGTGGCCCAGTGGCCTATATCTGCACATAGTCTTTCTTTTTCTTTTTTTCTTTCTCATTATGCCTGGTTTGGTTTGGTTTTGCAGGTGGCCTTGCCCTACAAGCCATATTTCTACATTGCCACCAGAAAGGTATGTCCCTTTCATAGAATCAGGTCAGATGACCTGTGCCTAGTTCTGTGCTAGGCTTCATGTAGCTAAGAAAGAAAGTAGTTAATAACGGGAAATCTTTTCATTCTGATCCTGATATAGGGTTGTGAGCGGGAAGTTTCATCTTTTATTTCGAAGAAGTTTCAGGGTAAAATTGCAAAAGTAGAGACTGTTCCCAAGGAGGATCTGGACTTGGTGAGTCCCACCTGGACCTGAGGCAGCGAGGCTGGGTTAGAGGAGGGAAAAGGATCGTTCACTGGGTGGGCGCAGTCTGGATGATGGGGTGCTGGTTATTCTCAGAGCTCTCCTCAAGGAACGCTTGTCCCATTGGTTGGTACTTCAGGGCTGCTACTCTGATGTGTGCGTGTTTCATGGCAAGTGTTTACTCCCTTTCGTTCTCACTGCATCTTCCTGTCTTTTGATCTCGTGAGCATGGTCTCTCCACTTTACAGCCAAATCACTTAGTGGGTCTGAAGCGAAATTACATCAAGCTGTCCTTCCACACTGTGGAAGACCTTGTCAAGGTGAGGAAGGAGGTTTCTCCTGCTGTGAAGAAGAACCGGGAACAAGACCGTGCCAGTGACGCATACACATCTATGCTGTCCAGGTAAACCCCTCAGGAGCAGAGCAGCAGCTGGTCCAGCACGCAGGACAGATAAGCATGAGGGGGCTGTAGGAAGGTGTCCCAGGAATTGAGAACAGTTCCACGTGGGAACACTTGGCAGTTGGGTAAAGTTGCCCAGTGCCTTCTTGTGTTTTTTGTTTTAACTGTCTCTGTCCTGACGTAGCGAGGTTGGCTCATGGCTCTGAAATTGAGTTGCCCTTTTTTTTTTTTTTTTTTTTTGAGACAGCTTCTTGCTTTGCAGTTCAGGCTGGTCCTGAGCTCACTTTGTAGCCCAGGCGAGCCTCAAACTCAGCAATCCTTCTGCCTCTGCCTCCCAAGTGCTGCGATTTACCACACCTGGCATTGTGGTATGTGATACGGATTGCATGGGTTTGACTCACCACACCCCCGGCATTGTTGTATGTGGTTACTAGGGATCGAATTGGAGACCTTGTGCTTGCCAGGCAGGTACTGAAATCACAAAGCTCAATCCCCTTTTTCTTGAGACAGAGTCTAACCGTGTAGTTCAGGCTGGCCTTCAAGAGCCTAGGATGTCCTCAACTATCAGCTCATGACAATCTTCCTGCCCCAGCCTCTTACGTGCTAAGATTACAGGCATGCACCATCATACCTGGCTGAGTTGCTTTTGAAAATGTGGATGTTTTGGAGAGAGTCCTCATCCAGCACTCTAATAAATTGATTTACATGAATGTCTTCCCCGAGAAATTTGGGTATGATGCAGTGAAGGTTACACAAGTGACCAAGCACAGTGAATCAGATGTTGAGATGTCGACAGAGCAAGTGGCGGGTCAGCTGCATGGGCCGCGGCTGCAGGAAACCAGCATCCAGACTCAAGTGCTGGAGAGTTAGCGGCTACTTGTGGCACTTGGCTGCAGCTTGGATTGCAGGCGCTCGGAGACTGTAGGAAGCTGCTGTCCCCACAGACACAGGGCCACCGGCAGCATGTGCTTCCACTTCCTGGGTACTGTGAGAGCAGCTTGACTGTTAGGACAGTTGTTTAAAGAAAGGACACTGAGGGGCCGGAGATTGAGCTCAGTGGTTCCAGCACCTGCCTCACAAGCTCAAGGTCCTGAGTTCGATCCCCGGTAATCACATACAATGCTGGGCACGGTGACTCACACCCACCAGCCATCAGTACCACATACCACAGTGCCGGGCGTGGTGGCTCACACCTGTCATCCCAGCATTTGGGAGGCAGAGGCAGGAGGATTGCTGATTTCCAGGCTTGCCTGAGCTACATAGTGAGCTCAGAGCCAGCTCGAACTACATAGCGAGACCCTGTCTCAAAAAAAAAAAAAATGACACTGAGCTGTGTTTGGATGAAGGTTACTCATTTCTGTGTCTGCTGATGCCTGTGGGGCTGGGGTTTCATTCTTAAGCATGGAGTGTGGAAGTCTGTCTAGATTTGGATGCAGCTGAAGACAAAAGGCAGTGCTGGGCACGTGATGTGGGAAGGCATCACCTTGAGGCTTTTGCATCTTGTAGTAAAATGTAAATAAATACTACTTGCAGCCCAGCTATATTCATAGGGCATTGTGTCAAAGTATCATTATGACTTATTTTGACTTGAATAAATACATAAATAAACAATAGGAAAGAAGAGCTTACAAAGGAAGGCTGGGCGTGCTGGTGCACCCCTGTGATACCACATTCAGAGGCAGAGGCAGTAGGATTGCTGTGAGTTCAAGGCTAGCCTGGGGTACCTAGTGAATTCAGGGCCAACCTGAACTACAAAGCAAGATCTTATCTCAAGAAAACAAAAAAGTTTAAGAAAATTAATCCTAGCCAGGCGTGGTGACACACACCTGTAATCCCAGCACTTGGGAGGCAGAGGAAGGAGGATTGCCATGAGGTTGAAGTTTACCTGGGCTTCCTACTGAGTTTAGGGCCAGCCTGAACTGCAAAGTAAGATCCTGTCTCAAAAAACTAAAAAGGGGGGGGTAGTTTTTACTAAATTTTGGTAACTTTAAAAGAACTAACCATATCCTGTAACAAAAAAGCTTGTGCAGTTATTCCCTGATCCCACCTTCCCCCAGTGGTGCCATAAAGTGCTTCTCTGACTATTGTGAAGTGTGGCCTGAGCTATTTCTGGTACTCATTGCCTGCACTTTTACTTTTTTTTTTTCTTTTTGGAGACAGGGTCTTGCTTTGTAGTTCAGGCTGGCCCTGAGCTCACTATGGTGCCCAGGCAAGCCGCCGCAAACTCAGCAATCCTCCTGTCTCTACCTCCCGAGTGCTGGGATTACAGGCGTGAGCCACAATGTCCGGCATTGTGGTATGCGGTGTTGATTGCCGGTGGGCGTGAGTCTCCAAGCCCAGCATTATATGTGGTTACTGGGGATCGAACTCAGGTCCTTACGCTTGTGAGGCAGGCGCCGGAACCACTGAGCTAACCCTCTGGCCCTGCACTGTTACTCTTGTTATTCCATTCAGCGTCCATTCTTAGTGGGCTAATACTAAACATTCTAAGGATAGATTTCCTCTTACATACAAGACTGGTATAGCATTTGCTGGCCTGAGCCAGTCACTCCGCTGTGTGCCAAGTTGAGACTCACTTCGCAGTCGCTGCTCCTGCAGGGTAGGCTGGCTGCTTGCTCCGCCCTTCCGTGATGAAGAAGCAGGTTCTCGGGGTGGCCGTGTCTGTCCCCTGGCAGACCCCACATGAGGTCTGTGAGGAAGTGAGCTCTGCTCTCTGTGGCCCTGTGTGGCACAGCTCCCCGAGTACCAGAGAGGACATGGTGGGGAATGTCCATGTTCGGGTACTTTTCTGGCTGGTGGCAGCGAGTGTAATGTAGACCACATTCGGTGCCCACGTCTCAAGTGCAGAATTCTCTTGTTTCTGTGGCTTGTTGGTCTTGAGACACACCCCTGGTCACCACAACCGCCTCAGCATGGCCTGTGTGTACTGTACGTGGACTTGGCCTTCGTGCCCTGACCACTACAGTGCACTGCAGTCAGCGTCTCTTTCTGCGTCTTTCGTAGTGTGCTGCAGGGAGGCAGTGTAATCACCGATGAAGAGGAAACTTCCAAGAAGGTGGCCGATCAGTTGGACAACATAGTAGACATGCGCGAGTATGACGTCCCCTACCACATCCGCCTCTCCATCGACCTCAAGATCCATGTGGTGAGGGAGTTCTAACAGCCAGCGCGGGTACACTTACATGCATAGAGAAGTAGACCTTCAGACGGAGACATCTTAGTTAATGCCCCGTGTGCCCTGCAGGCTCACTGGTACAATGTCAGATACCGGGGAAATGCTTTTCCGGTAGAGATCAGCCGCCGAGACGACCTTGTTGAACGACCCGTAAGTGCTACTTGCATTTCCTCCGTCTTACAAGTTTACCTTGTTTTCTGGAGAGATCAGGTTCAATGGTGAGAAAAAAAATCTGATTCTTGCTTTTTCCCTCGAATACGTTTCTTTCTCTTTAATAGTTTGTTGAGACAAGGTCTTACTGTGTAGCCCAGGCTGGCCTTGAACTCATGGCAGTCCTCCTGACTCTGTCTCCTGAGTGCTAGGATAATAGGTTTACACCACCACACCTAGTGTTTTTCTCAAATACTTTCTGAAGAGAATTATAGAGTTAGAACTTTTCTTAGCAGTTTCTGAACTGAGAATGTAATTCTGTTTCATACCTGTGTTACCATCTGACATGAGAATTTGCCCTTTGAGGGAACGCTGTGACTTCCACTTGGGCATTTGGCCTGACTGATGAAAATGGATTTATACCTAGAAGACCTGGGCTGAGGTGTCGCTTCATGATTTTGGGCAAGTCCTGATACGTAGTTTTTTCATTTCCAGAATAACGTCAGCTGCACCGTAGGGTTGTAAAGATCAAAACAGGGCAGTTGTTTTAAAGAGTCTTGAGATTGGTGTTCTGTATGGCTACAGCACCTTTGGCTTTGGTTTCTTACATGTTTGAGTTTTCACACCACCTGGTAGTCTGAAGTAGGTCAGTCAGTGCTAGATACGTCTCACCTCCCCTGGAGCCTTCCAGCTCACACTGTTAGCAAAGATGAGAGGGAAGTTCTGGGAGCGCCAGGAGATATCCAGACCTTGGCTGGCTTATTTTCCCCCCAGAACTCAGGACGTTCTGCTACTATGCCACGCCACCCCCCGCCTTCCTATTTATTTATTTTATTTTGAGACAAGGTCTTCCTAAGTTCCCCAGGCTAGCTTTGAACTTTGAATCCTCCTCCCCTAGCCTCCCGGTAGCTGGGTTGCAGATGTGTGCCAGTACTTCTGGCTCTTGGCTTGTTTGGTTGCTGATTCAGGTTGCATTTCTGTCTCTTCAGGACCCTGTCGTTTTGGCATTTGACATTGAAACAACCAAACTGCCCCTCAAATTCCCTGATGCAGAGACGGACCAGATTATGATGATTTCCTACATGATTGATGGCCAGGTGAGCTGAGTCCCTTCTGGGAAGGCAGTTCCCTGGGACAGGCCCCTTGTGTGACTCCTGCACCAGAGCAGGGTCCCCCCTGTGGTTAGTATATGCTGAGAGACAAGGGCATGGGTTGAGTCCAGGAATGTGAACAACAAGTTGTTCTGACATCAGCCATGTGCGCCTCCTCCCTAAGAGAAATCCAGGACACCTAGGGCTCTTGTGGGGACAGTGAGATGCCGTACTTGCTGCAGGTTCTTGCTGTTGAGATCCACTGGACAATTGGGCTGTGTTAAAAGGTGTTTTCCACTTCACTGTGTCTGACTTGTGCTGACGAGTAATGACCTTCTCCAGGGCTACCTAATCACCAACAGGGAGATTGTTTCAGAAGATATCGAGGACTTCGAGTTCACGCCCAAGCCAGAGTATGAAGGGCCCTTCTGTGTCTTCAATGAACCAGATGAGGTAACTGCCCGTGCTCAGGAGAATGTGGGAAGAGGCAATGTGCCGACCTGTTCGAGGGGTTGGCATCTTTGAGTAAAGGCTGCAGCTCAGCCATCTTCCAGGCAAGACAGACGGGCTGACCTGAGCCTGGTCCTAGTTCTCTTTCTGAACCTGGGGGAGATGTTTAGAAGTAGCTGGAAGCAGAGAAAAAATGACAACACTCACTGCCTGATTTGTTGAGCCCAGGTCCATCTGATCCAGAGATGGTTTGAGCACATCCAGGAGACCAAACCCACCATCATGGTGACCTACAATGGAGACTTTTTTGACTGGTGAGGTTCATGCCTCTTTATGGATAACTAGAAAGTGTCAGGGAGAGATAGTTGTTAGCCTTGTAGCCTTCTCCTCCTTTTGATGGAGGAGAGGCGGGGGTGAGAGGTTCCAGTTTACTCTGGGATCTCCTGAGAGCCATCTTCCATGTGTCTCAGGAGGAATGAAGGAAGAAAAAGCAGAGAATAACATGAACTATGGCAGGATGATACATAGCTGTGATGCTAGCTACTGAGGATGCTAAGACAGGAAAATTGCGAGTTTGAGCCCACCTTGGGCAATTTAGTGACTAAGACCCTGTCTAAAGATACAAAGGGGGGTGTGGATGTAGTTTAGCTCAGTGTGAGATCCTGGGTTCATTCTCCAGTACTGACTTTTTCTGGTAATGGTGGGGAACTGGGAAATCAAACTCAGGTCCTTGTCCTTGCCAGGCAGGCACAGCGCCACTGAGCTGCATCCCCGACCCGTCACCGGTACTAATGAAAGAAAATAAAAAATCAAGACTAAAATGTCCATTTTGTCCTCAGGCCATTTGTGGAGATCAGGGCAGCAGCCCATGGCCTAAGCATGTACCAAGAGATAGGCTTCCAGAAAGACAGCCAGGGGGAGTACAAGGCACCGCAGTGCATCCACATGGACTGCCTCAGGTGGGTGCCTGGCCTGTGTGCAAAGTCTGAGAGTTCTCAAGAGGACGAGGAGTTGACGGTCAGCGGGCGAGGACAGCAGCCTCTGAGAAGCAGCTGGGCCCAGAGCACAACCTCTCTGGCTCTGCAGGCCTGGGGTATGCGAGCTCTGACTTCTGCTCATCTGCTCAAGCACCACGTGCTGCACATCCGGAAGGAGACGAGGGGCTGAGGTCTGAAAGACAAGCAGTCACAGGCAAACTGCTGCCTGTTGCAGTGTCAGTGGCTCAGAGGGGCAGAAGGCCCTGGTGTGGGGGCTCAGGAGGCCTAATGTTGGAGGACAGGTGTTGCAGAGAGGCTGGAGAGACAGCTCATGGCTGGCTAGGAGGGATGACAGTTCCTCCAGCTGTCACATGTGTCACAGGGACGTCAGCAGTCTGCGTTTCTGCTTGGCTCGACACTTAAACACTAGGGTTAGTGAGAAGTAAAGAGGCTGAGCTGGTTTACCGTGTTCCTGCTGGGTGACTTGACCCAAGGCAAGGAGAAGAGAGGCCAGGACTCACCCCACTGAGGAGAGACGGGCCTGGGGTGGGTGAATAGGCTGGAGAGTGGGTGGACGCAGCTGGAGTTTGGCCTCTGTGCTGACCTGGAGTCCCCACCCCAGCACCTGCCTTGTCCCTGCCTCAGGAATCTGGTAGTTGAATCTGGGCAAAGGCCCTAGTTGTCAGCGAGCTCTTGAGATGAGAAGTAAACAGAGGGGAGGTCTGAAGAGCTGATTCATAGAAGCTGAAGCCATGGGCGGTGGAGGCTGGCTGCTGCAGTACCAAGTAGCATGTTTTGAACTATGGAGACCGGGAAGGCAGCAGAGTGCGTGGGGGTGTGCTTCTAGAGGTGGGTGGTCCCAACTGTTTTCCTGCTGAAAGGGTGGTGTGAAGAGCCAAGCCTGTGCAGAACACAGGAGGCCAGGGCACAGAGGGCTCCAGAGAGAGGCCTTTTCATCTCCGATGGAGGCCAAGCTTTGCTGCGGTGGAAGGTAAGTGAGGGCCTGAGGACACCCTGGACTCCCTCGTGTCTTGGAGTCCACCTGTGACAGTAGCTCCAGGTAAAGGCTTCTGTGGACCTGCTGTGGGAAGGGGCCAGTGCTTCGGGTCCTGCCAGGAGCCACCCTTCTGTGTTGCACCATCTTGCCAGCCTTTGTGTCAGAGTCATCTCTGGTGTTTGTTCTCCTTCCCTTCCCAGGTGGGTAAAGAGGGACAGCTACCTCCCTGTGGGCAGTCATAACCTCAAGGCAGCTGCCAAAGCCAAGCTCGGCTATGACCCTGTGGAGCTAGACCCAGAGGACATGTGCCGGATGGCCACTGAGCAGCCCCAGGCACGTGAGCCGTCCTCCTGCTCTCTCCATGTAGTCAAGAGGTCCCCTGGGGTCCCACGGGAATCAAGGCACTGGCCTCATATGCCAGCTGACTTCCTCTTCCCCTGGGCACCCACGGCCTGCTGTGGGCTCAGCCCCTCACTGGACTTCACCTCCAGGCCTTCTGCTCCGTGGGACCCTGGGTCCTGAGCCGAGCTCTGGTCTCTCTACAGACCCTGGCCACATACTCGGTGTCAGATGCGGTCGCCACTTACTACCTGTACATGAAGTATGTCCACCCGTTCATCTTTGCCTTGTGCACCATCATTCCTATGGAGCCTGATGAGGTCAGCGTGCCCTGCCTGGACAGGCCCTGCAGCTTCAGCATGCTGCTACTCAGAGCTGGTGGTTTGGGGGGTTGGTGGTGAGGGAGGTGAAGGACTTTGATGTCTAACATCACTGATATCCTTCAGCAAGGTGCCAGTCACCGTGGGAGGTGGGGTCAGCAGCCACATCCTGGTGCCTTTCTAGTAGGTCCTGGACTCAGCTGGGCAGTCGGGAGAGAAGTTTGGGCAGCACCACTGGATGTGGGGTCTCCTGCAGGTGCTGCGGAAGGGCTCCGGCACATTGTGTGAGGCTTTGCTGATGGTGCAGGCTTTCCATGCCAACATCGTCTTTCCCAACAAGCAAGAGCAAGAGTTCAACAAGCTGACGGATGATGGCCACGTGCTCGATGCCGAGACCTACGTTGGGGGCCACGTGGAGGCCCTGGAGTCTGGCGTGTTTCGCAGTGACATCCCCTGCCGGTTTAGGATGGTGCGCTCCCCAGGGCCTCCCGGGTGCCTGCGTCTCCTGTTCCTGCCCATGGTCCTGAGCCTGGGTCTTGAGCCTGCCGTGCTCGCTGTTGTCCTGCCCTGAGAATGGGGCACGCTGGACTTCGTACCCGTGGCTGTAGCGTTCTGCCTGAGGCAGGTCAGTGTAGGTGTGGTTTCTGACACACATTTTCTCATTTCACTTGCCCTAGAATCCCGCTGCCTTTGACTTCCTGCTACAGCGGGTTGAGAAGACCATGCGCCATGCCATCGAAGAGGAGGAGAAGGTACCAGTGGAGCAGGCCACCAACTTCCAAGAGGTAACTGTTGGGGGGCAGAGGTAGACATGCTGGGCTCTGCTTTCCCGAAGCCTCGGTGTGGTGCCTGCCCTGCCATTGCAGGCCCTCGCTGCTGCTGGGGTGACTGTCCAGTAGTCCAGGCTTTACCAGGCCACCAGGGTGTCTTTCCTTCCCTTTCTTTGCAGGTGTGTGAGCAGATTAAGACCAAGCTCACCTCCCTGAAAGATGTTCCCAACCGAATAGAGTGTCCCCTGATCTACCACCTGGATGTGGGGGCCATGTACCCCAACATCATCCTGACAAACCGCCTGCAGGTGAGACTGCTCTTCCCACAGCGGAGTTGGAGTTGTGTGCAGATCCTTCGGCTTCCTGACTCACTTCCTTCCCCTTCTTCCTCTCTCAGCCCTCTGCCATGGTGGATGAGGCTACCTGTGCCGCCTGTGACTTCAACAGGCCTGGGGCAAATTGCCAGAGGAAGATGGCCTGGCAGTGGAGAGGCGAGTTCAGTGAGTGTTGGTCCCAGCAGACTCTGGGCGGCGTGAGGGCCCAGCAACATCTCTGCTGGAGCCTGTCACATGACTTCCCTCCCAGTGCCGGCCAGTCGCAGCGAGTACCATCGGATCCAGCACCAGCTTGAATCAGAGAAGTTCCCCCCATTGTTCCCAGAGGGGCCAGCGCGGGCCTTCCATGAGTTATCCCGGGAGGAGCAGGCCAAATATGAGAAGCGGAGGCTGGCAGGTGAGCGCTGAGGCCGCACCTTTGCAGACTGCAGCCAGCCCCTCTTGCTGCAAACTCCAGGTTCCCTTTAGGTCTTCCCTCCGTTCTCGTTAGCAAGGACTCAGAAAGCACTCTGCAGTCTTGGTGTCTTTTTCTGCTCCTACCCAGGCCAACCCTGTTTTGTTATGATGAGCTCGAAGCCTGCTGGGTTTTCTGTTCCATGGTGTTAACTTAGAAAACTGGGCTCCTCTGTGTCCCTGTACCCGGCTTGCTCTCTGTGTGAGAACGCCTCTCCTTCCTTCCTGACTGTAACTGTGTGTAGATTACTGCCGCAAAGCTTACAAGAAGATCCACATCACCAAGGTGGAAGAGCGCCTCACCACCATCTGCCAGCGGGAAAACTCCTTCTACGTGGACACAGTGCGAGCCTTCCGGGACAGGCGCTACGAGTTCAAAGGGCTGCACAAGGTGAGGCGGAGGGACCCTAAGAGGTGGCCCTGGTGAGTCTGAAGTGAGGCCGACACATGGCCGTGTCAGGAAGTCCTCGGCCGCTCGCTGAGCTAACACAGAGACTCAGACAGTCACATGAGTGGAAAAGCTGGAGGGCTAGGAAGGAAGTAGGTGCTATGCACCCATGCTAGAGGCTGGGAACTCACCTGAACATTGTTTCTGTTTGTTTGCTTGTTGTTGTGGTCTTGGGGTTTTTTTATTTTTTGGTTTTTTTGTGTGTTCTTGCGGTACTGGGGATCAAACTTGGGCCCTTGTGCTTCCAAGGTAGGTGCAGTACCACTTGGTCTAAGTCCCCGGGTTGAAGTAATTTTTTTTTTTTTTTTTTTTTTAGACAGGGTCTCTCTCTCGCTTTGTAGTTCAGGCTGGCCCTGAGCTCACTATGTAGCCCAGGCAAGCCGCCACAAACTCAGCAATCCTCCTGCCTCTGCCTCCCGAGTGCTGGGATGACAGGCGTGAGTCACCACGCCCGGCACTGTGGTATGTGGTATTGATGGCTGGTGGGCGTGAGTCTCCACGCCTAGCATTGTATGTGGTTATTGGGATCGAACTCAGGACCTTGTGCTTGCGAGGCAGGTGCTGGAATCACTGAGCTAAATCTCCGGCCCCTGAAGTAATTATTGAGAGCAGTGGTCTGCAAACCACTCCGGGCTAGGTGTTCTGGAACCCGGCAATCCCCCAGCTGCGGGAGTGAGTGAATGCTTCTGACAAACTGCATACTGCCTGGCTTCTGGTTCACAGACCGCTGACTTAGAGGGGCTGCTGCTGCATTTCTACAGGGAACAAGGAAACTGTGACAACTCTCAGTTATATCAAGAGCCAGTTTATGTTAAGTCCAATCAAGTGGCACCTCTTTTTCTGTGGTACCTCGTACTACTCAGCCTGAAAGTTTGCAGCAAGAGGGCACTGGCTGCAGTCTGCAGAGCTGCTGCCTCGGCGCTCACCTGCCAGCCTCTGCTTCTCGTATTTGGCCTGCTCCTCCCGGGATAGGTCATGGTCTCTGCTGGGGTCTACTTGCATCCTGTGCTGTGAGATATCACTATCACTGCTGTTACCAACTTTCTCTTACATTGGCAGGCTGTTCATAACACTGAATTTAATACTTTAAATTACAGTTCAGCCGAGCAGCTGGCACAGACCAGTAATCCTAGCACTTAGGTCGCTGAAGCAGGAGGATCACTGCAAATTCGAGGCCAGCCTGAGTAGGATAGAGAGTTCAAGGCCAGTCTGGACTATACAGCGAGACTCTGTCTAAAAAAAAAAGAGTGCCTTTTCCGTGGTTTAAGGACACAGTTGTTGTGCCTAGTCACCACCCTCTTCAGCAGAAGTGTTCAGCTTCCCAGACTGGAACGCCCCTCACTGTTCTCCTTTTACCTGAGTGCAGCTCATCTAGGTGCCTCAGGCAGGAGGGCTCTTTGTGATTGGCATCTTCACT
The DNA here is from genome assembly GCA_004025085.1 of Thryonomys swinderianus. Taxonomy (NCBI): domain Eukaryota; kingdom Metazoa; phylum Chordata; class Mammalia; order Rodentia; family Thryonomyidae; genus Thryonomys; species Thryonomys swinderianus. The sequence continues at coordinate 10,540 of PVIC010008004.1, read as the reverse complement.
TGGTGCAGCGTCTTCCCAGCTCTGCCATGCATGGTGCTTGTCAGGGCGATCACAGCATCCTAAGGGTTTCCCGCGTTTGAGTCTCTCTCTCTGTCGGTGGGCCTTTGTGCTCTTGGTGCTGCACGTACTCGGTAAAGTTGGTGTCATGGCTGCAGAGGAGCGCGTCCTCACCCCAGACTGTAGGACATGTCTGCAGGCCTTGGGTGCCGTTGCTGCTGTTTTCAGATCGATCCGTGGAGAGAGAGATGGACAGACAGACACAGTGCAGAGGAGGGTGAGAAGAGTGGAGGGCAAGGAAGAATAACAGAGTAAAGGAGGTGCAGCTAGATGTAACAGAAGAATGTATGGTCATTATTTTTACTTTCTTCCCAAGTTTTTCTGTTGCATGTTGGATGCTTGGGGTGCTGCCTTACACACTGTGCAGGGAAGCCTGGTGGCGCTCACGCTGATGTGGTTGCAGGTGTGGAAGAAGAAGCTCTCTGCCGCCATTGAGGCCGGTGACGCGGCCGAGGTGAAGCGCTGCAGGAACATGGAGGTCCTGTATGACTCGCTGCAGCTGGCCCACAAGTGCATCCTCAACTCTTTCTATGGCTACGTCATGCGCAAGGGGTACAGGCGCAGGAGATGCCGTGCAGTGAGCAGGGCGGGCGCAGGGATCCCAGTCCCCGCAGACGTGGAGTGGCTGAGCAGATGGGGCACTTCTAGCTCAGAGTGTTGGAGATACAGGCTCGGGCGGGCCTGGAAGCCCCGAGGTCAGTGGGAACCACACAGGCAGAGGGTCTGGGCTCTCTGCGTGCTGATGTGCGTGCTGATGTGCATGCTGCTGCACACACTGGTCTGTGCATTCTGGGCTGGAGGTACACTCCATGTATCCATCTGCCCCGTGAGACCAGAGGTGAAGGTGGGCCTTGGGCTGAAGTGTGAAAAGTAGGAGAGACAGCATTAGGTCACAGCCGTGGCTGCAGAGGTCAGATGATGCCATGTGGCTTCCTGAAGGGGGGGCCGCAGGGCAGAGCCAGAGCCTCCCTTAGCCCTGTGCGCCTCTCAGCATGTTGGCCACTCCATCAGCCCACCTGCCATAGGCTACGTCTCCCTCTCAGGGCTCGCTGGTACTCCATGGAGATGGCTGGCATTGTCTGCTTCACTGGTGCCAATATTATCACCCAGGCACGGGAGCTGATTGAGCAGATTGGGTAAGTGGGTCTGGGAGGGCAGCCATGGGGAGGAGCAGGAATTGCGAGGGTGGAGCCATTGTGCTTGTCCAGGGACTTCATACTTGGCTCTTGAGTACATGAACCCATGGCCCATATCTGAGGCCTGACTCCTCTTTTTCTAAAGGAGGCCTTTAGAACTGGACACAGATGGAATATGGTGTGTCCTGCCAAATAGCTTCCCAGAAAATTTTGTCATCAAGACAACCAACTTGAAGAAGCCCAAGGTGACCATCTCCTACCCTGGGGCCATGTTGAACATCATGGTCAAGGTGAGTCTGGGCTGCCAACAAGGGTGCGCCTTGTCTAAGGCAGGACCTCCTGTCACCTTTCAAGTTCTAGCCTTGTCTCTTAGGCCAGGTTGTCTCCCTGTCGCCTGATGGCCTGGGTCGGACTGCTCTGCCCCGCAGTTCTTTCTCCTTCAGCACCCACTTTGTTGTGGTTATTCATGGGTTTTTTGTTTTATTTTTTGGGGTACTGGGAATTGTACTCAGGACCTTGTGCTTACCAGGCAGCCGCTGTGCCACTGAGCTCAGTCCCCAACTCCAACACCCATGTTGTGCTTTTCCTTTTTATTTTGAAATAATTTTAAACTTGCGGAAAACCACAGTTGAACAAAGAACTGAATCCTTCTGCCTGGTTCTTCCAGCATGAACTTGCGCATAAGGCACCATACAATCTTCTGAATGAAGAAACACGCAGTTGTAACTAACACATCACTGCCCTTGCTCTGTGTCTCCTCCAGCTGCAACATGCCTCTGTCTTTCCTGGTCCGGCATTTTGTTGAGTGCCCTTGATCTGAGAGGTTGTTGACTGTTTCTGTCACGAGACTGAGGTTATTTGGGTTTACTTGGAGTCGATACGCTCTGTCCATGGTATCCTGTGCCCTGCTTTGAGGACTGGGCAAAGGTGCACCTGCCAGGCCCCTGTGAGGTTCCTTGTCCCCTTGCACTTGTGTTCTCTGCCCCGGGTTGCACCACGGGCAGAGGTCCAGCTTCTCTCCTGGAGGAAGGAGCATCAGTGTGCCTGGTATGTGTGGGCCATAGTGCTGTGGAGGGGACACAGGGAGTGCAGCACATACCCAGTTGCTCTTTATACCTTGGCCCTCACTTGATCCTGTGATGGTAGAGTCACCTGTAGCCACTGTCTGGATTTGCTCATGGAAGTTTGCTGTTTCCCCATCTACTCTGCCTTTTTTTTTTTTTTTGAGACAGGGTCTGGCTATATAGACCAGGCTGGCTTCATGACTTGTGCTAATCCTCCTGCCTTAGCCTCCCAAGTGCTGGGATTACATTCATGCACCACCATGTCTGGCCCTTCTACTCTTTTTTTTTTTTTTTTTCTTTTTTACGGTGCTGGAGCTTGAACCTAGGGCCTTGCACGTACCAGGAAAGTGCTGTACCACTGAGCTACATCTCCAAGCCTCATTTTCTGATACAGAGTCTCACTAAGTTACCCAAGCTGGGGTCGACCTTGGGATCCTCCTGCCTCAGTCTGTCAAGTGACTGAGATGGCACCAGCATGCCCAGCTCTTCTACTTTTAGTAGCTGGAACGCTATGTGGAAGAGTCATTGTCACTCTATCCTGTTACTTATTCCCTTGTTTGTTTATTGACTTCTTTATTTGTGTGGTTGGATTTGGGGTGTTTATTATATCTGGTTTGTAATCCGGCTCTTAGCCTCATGTGTTTTGTCTTTTACTTTATTCCGTTGGCTACTGGGGTACTTTATTCCGTTGGCTACTGGGGCTCCTTTATATGTGCTGTGTGTTCTGGGCACATCCTGTGTCTGGTTTTTTAATTTGTTTGCTTATGATACTGACTATTGAATTTAGGACCTTCACACTGAGCTCTAGCCCCACCCCTTTTTTATTTCTGAGAAAGACTAAGTTGTCTAGCAGTTTAGGCTCAAGCTTGTGATCCTTCTGCCTCAGCTTCCCAGAGTGCTGGGATTATAGGTGTGCACCTCCATGCCTGGCCCCCTTTCTGTTTTGTTTTTTCCTTTTTTTGAGACAGGGTCTCACTGCAGTTCAGGCTGGCCCTGAGCTTGCTATGTAGCCCAGACAGCCCTCGAATTCAGCAATCCTCCTGTCTCTGCCTCCCGAGTGCTGGGATGACAGGCGTGAGCCACCACGCCTGGCACTGTGGTATGTGGTATTGATGGCTGGTGGGCGTGAGTCTCCACGCCCAGCATTGTATGTGGTTTCCAGGGATTGAACTCAGGACCTTGCGCTTGGGAGGCAGGCGCCAGAACCACTGAGCTAATCCTCCGGCCCCCCGTTTCTGTTTTGCGCTCTTGTTGGTGAGCACTTTCTGGCTTTCTGGAACCGTGTGACATTCCAACATTATATTCCCTGGTTGAGTCCTGAAGGCAGTTCTCCAAGAAGCTGCTCTCCTCACTCAAAGCTTCGGCTACACTTGGAATGAACTCTGTGCAGCACTTCTGCCTTTCCCAGAAGTCATCTGCTTGGACCCTTATAGCATGTGGCCTGGACTTGGCCAGATGTACCTGAGACAGCACACTGCCACATGTGTCAGTTTCCTTTCTGCTGCTAAGTTGTGTCCGATGTGGAGGGCCTCTGTCCACTGGCTTGCCCTCTCCTGAGGACTGTTGGGTGGTTCCCCACATGGGCCTGTGTGAGCAAAGCTGCCCTTTCTCTTGCTTCTCAGGAAGGCTTTACCAATGACCAGTACCAGGAGCTGGCTGAGCCTTCCTCACTCACCTATGTCACCCGCTCGGAGAACAGCATCTTTTTTGAGGTTGATGGACCCTACCTCGCCATGATCCTTCCAGCCTCGAAGGAAGAAGGCAAGAAACTGAAGAAGAGGTAGGGATTGTACCCCTGTGCCTTGCAGATGATAATCACTGACCTGCGTCAGACCTCACAGCCCGGCGGGAGGAGGGCTCAGAGCCAGGGTGCACAGGCCTGGTGCTTTCTGCACCTCCCTTTACTCGTTAGACGGGAACTGGGAAGGCAGACACAGGGCAGAGCAGCCGGTTCCTTGGGCTCTGTGTCACTGTGGTGCTACTGTCTCCACAGATATGCGGTATTCAACGAAGATGGCTCCCTAGCTGAACTGAAGGGCTTTGAAGTCAAACGTCGCGGGGAGCTACAGCTGATTAAAATCTTCCAGTCCTCTGTGTTCGAGGCCTTCCTCAAGGGGAGCACCCTGGAGGAGGTGTATAGCTCTGTAGCCAAGGTTGCTGACTACTGGCTGGATGTGCTGTACAGCAAGGTTAGGGCACCACTCTGCTGGTTCTGAGAGACGGAGCCTCCTGGAGGAAACCGTGTGCCCGTCACACCTAGAGGGCAGGAGACAGATGGAACTGAGGTTTCCTCTTGGCTTCTGTGTCCAGTAGCAACTCTGAAAGAAAACTTTTTTTTTTTTTTTTCTTGAGACAGGGTCTCACTTTGAAGTTCAGGCTGGTCCTGAGCTCACTATATATTCCAGGCAAGCCTCGAACTCAGAAATCCTCCTGCCTTGTCCTCCTGAGTGCTGGGATGACAGGCATGAACCACCACACCCAGCATTGTGATATGTGGTTATGGGATCGAACTCAGGGCCTTGCACTTGCAAGGCAAATGCCAGAACCACTGAGCTAAATACCCGGCCCCACATCACTTAGATTTTAAAATTTTTGCAGACTATAAAAACATGCATAGTTGGGGGCAGATATGTGTGCAGGGTTCTAAACAAGGGAACTCGTGCATGCTAGGCCACGATTCTAACACTGAGCTACACTCATAGCCCATTTTATTTTATTTCTTTGAGATTGGGTCTTGGTAAAATGCCTAGGCTAGACTGAAACTTATGATCCTTCTGCCTCAGTTTCCTGAGAAGCTGGGATTACAAGGACCCTCCTCCAGGGCTAACTGCAAGCAGATATCTTATCCCTAGCACCACAAAAAAAAGAAAAGCAAAGGACGGTGACAGATACCCTTGCTCAGAACATCTTGCTCTTCCTTTGCCGCTGTCTTACATCTGGGTTGTACCATCCTTCAGCTACATCTGCTGTGCAGAATTCTGCTATCGTGGCTTGTGTTGTGAGGACTTGAGACATAATGTGCCCTTTGCTTGCTATTTCCTATCCTAGGTTTTGTGGGTGAAAGGAATGCCAGAATACCTTGAAACAGTACCCTGGCTTGTGAGCTGTGTTGCTCAGTTTGCTTTCTTGTGTGTAGACAGCTGTCTGGCCATGATGAAAGTGAGCTAAGGAGAGAGCTGAGCCCGGGCAGCGTATGTGGCAAGCAGCATGCAGGACCCAAGGACCCCATGGGTTCAAGGGCTCCCCCATGGCCAGTGTGTCCTTCTTCTGGCTCTGTTTGTGCCATCTTCCTCTTCCTGCAGGACAGATACTATCTTTCTGTCCCAGATACAACAATGTCTGCCTTCTCTGCAGCCTCTGTGTATCTAAGCTCATGGTGTTTCATAGTTTGTGCACACATCATGATCTCAAGGCTGACACTTGGTGTACCTGTGTTAGGGTCCACATATATTATAATACGAGAGCCTGCCTCTGCGCCTCAGGCCAGAAACTGATGTAGCATGCTCAGGCTCTGCGTCCTCAATGTCTGAGCCTGAGTTTTAGTCTCGCTTCTTCCTCCAGGCAGCTAACATGCCTGATTCTGAGCTATTTGAGCTGATCTCGGAGAACCGCTCCATGTCTCGAAAGTTAGAAGACTATGGGGAGCAGAAGTCCACATCCATCAGCACAGCAAAGCGCCTGGCAGAATTCCTGGGAGACCAGATGGTCAAGGATGCAGGGCTGAGCTGCCGGTACATCATTTCCCGAAAGCCAGAGGGCTCTCCCGTCACCGAGAGGTAAGGGCTGCGGGAACAGGATGCTGGCTCCCCAGGAAGGGGGAACTCTTCAGGAATAACGTGAACAGTTTTGCTAAAGAAGGCACCTGCCCCCTGGCCCCCAAGTCCAGTGCCAGGAAGGTCTTGCTGGAGTCCCTGTGGGCTCTGGAGAGGGCATAGGGAGCCCAGAGAACCAGAGTTTGTGGAAATGAGCCTCTCACCATCCTGGCATAGATCTGGGTGACCATCCCATTGCTGGGTCAAGGTCCAGTTGGAGCAGGATCCAGGTCTCATCCCAAGATGCTGCTGCCACTGCCACTGCCACTGCCCACATAGAGTGCTGTGGCATCTGAGTAGCTCCTTTTGATGCCACCTGTTTGGATCCCCTCTGCTGATGAGGAATTGTCCTCCAGCTCTTGAAACACAACAAGGGCAGCAGCAAAGGGTTTCATTAGCTAAGTAGCTTATGCTCCCACCAGGAAACAGTGGCCAGGTATGCAGGGACTGGGAATAAGATGGGATGCCTTCCTAGGGGTAGTGTATGGAATAAAGAAAGAAAGGACTTGACCTTCGCGTAGTGCTGGTCAGATCTCCTCTGGGGAGTCTCAGGACCTTCCAGAGGAACTGGAAGCCAGTTTGGCCTCTCTGATGTGTTAGGTGCCTCCTGAGGCAGTCTAGATCCTCTCATGGAGAGGCAGGCCTGCCCTCATCTGGAGTCTGAGTTGCCTGTGACCGAAGGAACTTGGTAGAAGGAGTTTGAGACTTCAAGCCTTAGGGACCGAGAGGGCCTGTGGAAAGGGAGCCCACCGCAACACCTGCAGCTGTGTGAATGACCACACAAATGAGGCCCTGTGGTGGGCGACAGAGTCAGCACAGCCACTGAGGCCAGTTGGCCTGATAATGTTGTTGGCACGCCTCTGCCTGGAGGGACCTGGAGGGAAGAGAAAATAAACACCATGTGTTTCTGTCCAAAAAATTCCCATTGCTGGGCATGGTGGCGCGTGCACCTGTAATCCTAGTACTTGGGAGGCTGAGGCAGCAGGGTTACTGCAAGTTCGAGGCTAGCCTGGACCACATAGTGAGTGCAAGGCCAGCCTGGATTATATAGCAAGATCTGTCCAAAAAACAAAAACAAATGTGGGAGATTTAGCTCAGTGGTTCCACCTGCGGAGCAAGCCCAAGATCCCTGGTTAGATCCCCTGGTAACCACATACAACAATACCGGGCATGGTGACTCACGCCCACCAGCAATCAGCACCACATACCACAGTGCCAGGCATGGTGGCTCACGCCTGTCATCCCAGCACCCAGGAGGCAGAGGCAGGAGGATTGCTTAGTTCGAGACTTGCCTGGGCTACATAGTGAGCTCAGGGCCAGCCTGAACTACAAAGCGAGACCCTGTCTCAAAACAAAACAACAAAAACCCCAGGTTTAGGGAGGGGATGTAGCTCGGTGACTCATTGCCTGCCTGGCAAGTGTAAGGTTCTGAGTTTAATCCTGGCACTGGGGAAACATAAACAAAAATCCTCTCCCAAAAGCCCAGTCATAAAAAAGGAATTTAAAATCAAGGGTGTGGTAGAGTTCAATAAGCCAGTGAGGAAAGCAACCCCAAGGGAAGGGTGGACAGTGCATCAGGCGCTGGGAGCAGACAGAGCACAGCGGGCCCTAGGCGTCCCGGGGCTGTGACTTCACTGGCATTGGTGGAGTTGGAAATAGATGCTGAAAATAGGGGTTTTACTTTGTTTTGTTTGGGGTTTTTTCAAGACACGGTTAGTCTTACCACGTAGTTCGGGCTGGCCTTGAACTTCTCTTGCCGTAGCCTCTCCAGTGCTGGGGTTATAGGTTTGCACCACCATGCCCAAGAGTAGTTTTGTTTTTTGGTTTTTTTGAGACAAGGTCTTGCTTTGTTGCTCAGGCTGGCCTCAAACTTGAAGCAATCCTCCTGCTTCTGCCTCCCAAGTGCTGGGATTACAGGCATAAGCCATCATCCCCAGCCCCCCAAGAGTGGTTTTTATTGAGCAGGTAGACTGGCACCAGCCTGGTTGTCACTGTCACTTGGAGTGGACCCTGCCAGGGTGGAGCCAGAGGGCACAGGGCACCTCTAAGCTGTTCCTTGGTGGCCTCCTGCACGTCGCATGTCTGGCATCATACTGAGAATTCTGTAAGTGTCCCCAGTCTAGACATGGATAAATCAGTGTGTTTGAGAGTGAAGAGACTGTGCAGAAGTTGAACAGCCTTAACTATACTCTCCAGTGGCAGCACTGGAGAGATTGAGTCACTGTAGATCCTTGATTGTCCCCCACTGAAACCGAGACGCCAGAAGCTGCCCCTTTTTTGTGGCCATGTGCAAATGAGAACCCTGAGGTGTGCTGGTGAGGAATCAGAGTGCCAGTGACACATATGGAAAAGCTATGTGCCAGGGAAGCCACTGGGCTGCTGTCCTGGACAGAGGGCCACATAAATGCATGTGCAGGATTAAGAAATGTCACCACAGGCCACGACCTTGCTCCATTTCCTTATATGGAGCTGCTTGATGCATGGGGCTGCTGGGCTCCTTCTGGGGGTCTTTTTTTTTTTTTTTTTTTTTTCCTTTTTGGAGACAGGGTCTCGCTTTGTAGTTCAGGCTGGCCCTCAGCTCACTATGTAGCCCAGGCAAGCCTCCAACTCAGCAATCCTCCTGTCTCTGCCTCCCGAGTACTGGGATGACAGGCGTGAGCCACCACGCCCGGCACTGTGATATGTGGTATTGATGGCTGGTGGGCGTGAGTCTCCACGCCCAGCATTGTATGTGGTTTCCGGGATCGAACTCAGGACCTTGCGCTTGCGAGGCAGGCGCCGGAACCACTGAGCTAACCCTCCGGCCCAAAAAGACACTTTTTTAAATGTTAAGTTACAAACTGGGTTACAAATCCTTGTTTCCACATATGTTTAGTAAGAATTACAGTGGAGTTTGGTGATTTCACTGTGAGTTTCCCTCCTCCTCCCCTCGCCCAGGGCCATCCCACTTGCCATCTTCCAAGCAGAGCCCACCGTAAAGAAGCACTTTCTCCGGAAATGGCTTAAGAGCTCATCCCTTCAGGACTTTGATATCCGGACAGTGAGTACCAATGTTTACTCTCAGAAGTTTGGGAAGAGAGATAGTTGGGCAAATTATACCTGACCTGGGTCATCTGTTTTATCTTGAGGCTTCACCTCCACTGCCTCCACCCTGAGTTGTGCTGGTGAGGAGTCAGAGTGCCTGCCGATGGCACATATGGAAAAGCTGTGTGTCAGGGAAGCCACTGGGCTGCTCTCCTGAACAGAGGGCAACAGACAGCTCGGCCACCTCCCATCTCTGATCCTGGGGGAAGCCAGTTAATCTCTGCCAAGTTTCCTCCTCTAAAGTGGTCATCTTGTGTCATAAACCTTCCAGAGGATTGAATAAGACCCAACACATTTAGCACAGTGCTGGGCACAGTGCATCCACTGCTGTTTGTCATTGTGTGTCCTGCACACACAGATTCTGGACTGGGACTACTACATAGAACGCCTGGGGAGTGCCATCCAGAAGATCATCACCATCCCTGCAGCTCTGCAGCAGGTGAGGCCAGGCACTGGCGGGCAGGCCCAGCACAGCTGGGACGGGCAATGGCAGGGAGTGGTTTCCTCTGATTGGGGTCATCTCTGTGCAGGTGAAGAACCCGGTGCCACGCGTCAAACACCCGGACTGGCTGCACAAAAAGCTGCTGGAGAAGAGCGATGTCTACAAGCAGAAGAAGATCAGTGAGCTTTTCATTCTTGAAGGCAAGAGACAGGTAACCAGCCAGGCCGGGAACACACAATGTTCAGTCCTCACACGGCTGTCATGATGTTGCAGTCCTGCCTCTAAAATGTTTTCCCCTCAATGTTCACCTTAGTATTTACATCTGCTTCGTTTACTATTGTGTAATAGGAAACTGATTGCAAATTCAAGTGACAGTAAAGAAGTGTGTGTGTGTGTGTGTGTGTGTGTGTGTGTGTGTGTGTGTGTGTGTGTGTGTGTCTTGGAATTGAATCCAGGACTTCAGCATTGAGCTACATCCTCAGTCATTTTTTATTTTAAAACAAAGTCTTGCTAAGTTGGGCTTCAACATGGAATCCTCCTACCTCAGTCCCCTAGAGTGGTGGGATCATGGGTATGCACAACCACACTCATTTGGAAGAACCATCTTATATGCTAATGTTGAAGTATACGATTAGATTCAGTTGTTTGGAGTGAATCACTACATGTGGCCTCAGTTTCCTCAATATAGATGGCAGTTATTACATTACCATGAAGGGTATAGCTAAAATCAAAAGAGCAGAGATTTTCAAATACTGAAAAGTATTTTAAAAGTGAGCCATAAACCGGAGCAGTATAGAAGTTCACCTGATAAAAAAGAATTCTCAGGGTCGGAGGGTTAGCTCAGTGGTTCCAGCGCCTGCCTCCCAAGCACAAGGTCCTGAGTTTGATCACCAGTAACCACATATAATGCTGGGCGTGGAAACACGCCCACCAACAATCAACACC
>PVIC010008003.1:0-48951 GCA_004025085.1 Thryonomys swinderianus | reverse complement strand
AAAAAAAAAAAACCTGTATTTTCCATATTACATTTAAACAGTCCCTGCTACTGGAAATTTGGGATGTTTCCAATATTGCATTGTTTCAAAGAATGGTAGGATGGATTATTTTGCATAAATGCCATTGTGTCCATGTATAAGTACATTTCAAGCTTAAGCTTACAAAGATAATCTCCAGCATAAAGGCAAGAGCTACTGCCAAGCAGACCTTTGCTGGGACTGTAAGAATTTACACTCCCACCTGCAGTGCAGGTGCCTCTTTCCCTACAGCCTCCCCAACACAAACAAATAACAACTTCAGATTTTCATCAATCTGATTTGTGAAGTTACTAGTCCAGTATAGTTTTCAGCTTTTTTTTTTGGCATTACTGGGAATCGAACTTGGGTTCTTGTGCATTCAAAGTTGGCGCGGTACCACTTGAGCTAAATCTCCAGCTCTAGTCCCATATAGTTTTAATTTGCATTTCCCTTGTAATAAGTGCAGTGAGCTCTTCTTAAATTTGAGACATATGTTTCCTTTTCTATGAATTATCTGTTCAACAACTTGTTCCTTTTTCTATTGAACATTTGGTCTTGGCCCTGTATTCTCAACCCAACTGAGAAAAATGTTATAAATTATTTTGAGTTTAAAATATTTCACTGCATTTTTAATGTTATAAAACTTAGAATAGGTCTGCCATTTTAGTACTGGTAAATATGTGTTATTGTACTACAAAATACTCTTTGTTCAGAGTCTGAAATCAGAAATTTCAAACATGGTTCATTTGTATGTAGGAGTGTATATAATGATGCCCTTCTTATAAAGTCACATGAGACTATAAAACTTTACTCCAAAAAGGGAAACTCAAATGAGCTCTCCAGAATATAGCTATTCTGAAGCTTAAAAGTAAGGTCCCAGATTAGCCTAAGTACAACTCACTTGAAAAGGATAGCATTTCTAATTATTTTAAGCCCACTTGTTGAATAGTTTCCAGTCTAAATCATTAACATCATATCAAATTTCTGTGTTGACTACTTGAATGATACACAGTGTAATATATTAAGCTCTGTTTTACTAGTACTTTTCAAAAGATATAATGAGACAGAATGTCAGAGATGAAAGGATTCTTGTCTTCTTATCTGACCCCTTTGATTTAATAAGCTGTTAATTTAAGCTTTCATTTTTATCCCCCACACCCTTATTTTTTTCTTCAGCCTTGTAAATCCTTTTAACACCATCATCATAACATCCGTCTGTAAGCCCACCCAACTTCTGTGTCATATACCCGAAGTCTTCCTCACCTACTTCAAGGAACGTGAGAGTTCTCTGGAAAAGCTTCTCCAGGTCAGTAGGAGTTCTATTTTTTAAATTATAATCTTCAGCTTCCCCATGGGTCAAGCAAAGATTTTTGATTAGTGTCCTCTGAAGTTAGTGAAGAGCCAGTCATCTGCAAGTTTATGAGAGAGCAGGACGGTGGAGTGCTGGATTCTTCTACTTTCTTCAAGAAAAGGGCTGCCATGCTTCAGGGCAAAGTTAATATTTCTGCATAGCTTTGTTACATTCTATTTCTTGAGGTCATAACAGTCTAAGTTCAAATTACATTCCTAGAGTAATGGGCCTGTTACCGTAAATGAACGTTTTCAAGTGCCGCCGAGTAGCCATCTAGTGAATGTGCTGGCACCTAATAATTTTCTCTTGGCAGAAGAACGAAGTGGGCATTCGGATAATGGAAGGTAGCTTGTGAAATGTGATGGAGAAAGCAGGGTGAGGAGAACAGGGTTCCAGCCTCCCGGGACTCCCGCTGAGCCGAGGCAGCCAGGAGGTGCGTCAGGGTGACGGGCTCTTCCTGCAGACAGAAAGCCCCTGACTCTGGACCGCCTCAGAGTGTCACCAACTTGACCCAAGGAGTCATCTGTTCTACGTTTGTCCTCTTTCTCCTTTTTAAAGTTGGGGTTGATATCAAATGGCACATCAGTATCCTGACTGTCGGTTAGTTATCACAGAGTTATCACAGAGTAGGGTTGGGTGGAGTAAGGCTTAGGAAGAGATTTCTTTTTTTTAATGTTAAAACTGTGGTTTTCAGCAAAGCATGCTCTGTGTAACAATATTGCCCTTTGGCTTTGTGGTGTTTTCATATGGTATTTATCAAGGCAACTTTGTGACTGGATATACACAAGCCAAGTGAGTGTTCCTGTTCAAAAGGCAAATAAATGGGTCTGTGGCAGAGTAGCAAGTCCTCATAGTGAAATCTGCTCAGTAGGAAATGAAGCGGACCCCAGCGGAGGACAGAAAGTAGGAATGTGTGAAGGCGTCACCTCCTACATATGTCCATACATGTTTTTCTCCCAAACAGTTGCAGATCTTGCAAATATCCACATTCTACTGGAAAGAACAATGAATGTGTCTATTTCTGGCTCCACACTTTTCTAAGTAACTTACAGAAATCTCTTATGTATCTGTGTAGACTCCCAAATCAAGTAGTATTTGCATGTGCAAATACAGCAGACCAGATGTGGTACTGCTGCTATAGTGGATTCTTAAGTCCTCGGGTACATGGAACTGAGTTGGTGGATATTTTGTAACAGAAACAAAGAGTTGGGAACCATTTGTATTGACATAAAAAGGACAGCTATGTCTGCTTATCACTCTTCTCCAGAACTCTAACAGCTTTCTCATCCTCCAAATCAGGCTAAGGAGACTTGGGCCACTGGGCATCCTCCAAAATGTATAGCAAATTATTAAACTGATGACATCATCCGGATTGGCTGAGACAAGCAAGAGATTGGGAATATATTGGAGAACTTAGTAAGGTGCATAGTCTTCAAAGGGTAGTGGATAAACCTTGTGAACATCCAGGTAACTGTCAGGTAAAGTTTTTAAGGCACTTTTGTGGGGAGAGTGCTCACACATCCTCTCCAAAAGATAATCCACTGCATGCCACATCCTAACCTTGAAGAAGAGGCACAATATACAGGACCTCGGAGTTCTGCAGGGAACATTTCATACTGAGACTGTGTTCTGGCCCACATGCCAGATGGCATGGAAAGCTACCAGCTTTAGGTAGGGCATAAGCAAGATCACAGAACATTCATCTGTACCTTTGATCCCATCCAATCTCGCAGACCCAGTGATATGTCAGAGGTGACAATGAGGCTGGGTGTCATATGAACTTGTTCAACCCCAGCAGAAGTACCTAATGTGTTCCTGGGGTCTTGGAGTGGAGCCATGTCAATCATGTTTGTAATGTGGCATTGCACATCTGGCAAGAGACAGCTCCCGGCAGGCTTCCAGGACCTATTAGAGTTGGAAAACTTGGCCATGAAGAGCTGCCCACTAGTCAAGTTCATGAGCTCCATTAACTCATAATACTGGATGGGCTCAGCAGCTCGCTGAGCTTGAACGGGAATGGTGTATCTGAGACCTGAGCCTAAACAAGATCAGAGAGCACAAGAAACTGCATTAGCAAGTAGCCAGTCTTACAAGTCATCAACTCCATCTTTTTAAGGGTCTTCTTCAGCTCCTATCTGTGCCTTGTGGATCCTCTGTGCCAGCTGGAGGAGGAGCTTAGGTATGGATAATTCGGTACGAGGGACAAAGGTGAAAATCAACAGTGGCTATGTTGCAGTCACTTTCCGGGGTGACCTTGAAGTCACGCACGGGGGAATGGTTCCCTAAGGGCAGAGTTGTGTGTGCACTTGGTCACCCACTTTTTGTAGACAAGTGCCATGAATACGGGAGTGTAAAGTGTTCTGGACAGGGGCAAATGGCTTCACCAGTTTGCCAATGGCTTGGGAGAAGAAAAACAAGATCACAGGGAAGAGAGCTGGAAGTCAAGATGTGCAGCTGGGGTCTGCCACAAAGAATGAAGTTTTTGTATCTCGTGTTTGTGTCCACCCTAAATTATAGATGCAGAAATAGATAAACGGATCAGCCCATTCAGGCTGCCCAGCCTTGGATTTTGGCTTCTTTCAAGCATGTGATTGGAGAGACCTCAGTGAGATGAAGTGCTTACATCTTCCCATAATAAGGCCAGTTGTCAGGGACGGCTCCGAATGGCCAATCTGTTTATAGCAGCCATGCCGAGCTCTTGATATGATATTGTTTCTCCAGGAGATCACTCAGCTTCTTGCTGGAGAGATCTACCTTGGATCCGTTCTATCCTGGGAGGGTCTGAAGTTTCCCTTAGGGAGAAAAAAGAGAGAGAGGGAGAGAGAGAGGAGGAGGAGAGGAAGAAGAAAAAATGAAGAAAAGGAAGAGGAAGTAGCCTGTGCAATGAGGACCCACAGTCTCACCCAAAGGACCTCCCACCTCCCTCTACTCGCCAGGCCTGGCCTTACCTCTTGACATTGTCACCTGGGATCAGATTTTCAGTGTATGGCCCTTGGAAACATAGTCCATATTAAATGATAACATCACACTAGAACAAGAACAACTGTACTTCTATGTGATAAGAGAAAAAAATCATCCATGGAATGAATAAAGCTGAGTCTACTCTCTCTTTTAAGAGTCACATCCAGTGGAAGGGCGGATAACACCGTCCACCCTTAGCTCTGTTAGTGTTTCACCTTTAAATTCAGCCAGGTTCTCAGTAAATATACTGCTGCCTTGAAACTATATGACAGAGGGACCTTACATGAACACTTGTATAAACCACTAATGATATTTGTATAAGATCTATTTATATAAAATACATATGCCTTTGGATTATTTAGCTTTCTAGTACTATAACAAAGAACTGAGGCAGATTAACTTTACACAGGAAAGGGTTCCCTGGGCTCACAGTTGTGGAAGAGTCAGTCCACGACAGATGACCCTGTCATCCGCGGTGTGGGGCTCAGTATACCATGGCGGTTGCACATGGCAGACGAAGCAAAGTGACCTCAGGACTGGAAGCAAAGGAGAGGGAAGGGAGAGCACCCTGCAGTCTGCCTTGAGAGCGTGCGCCCATGACCTGCTGTGTACCGAGTGGCACCTCTCCAAGGCGTCATCGCCTCCGTGAGTGCCAAGCTGAGGCCCTGGGCCTTAACACACAGGTCTAGTGGGACATTTATCACTCACACTGCCACAAGCTGCTAGCATCTCTGTACCTGTCACCGATCGTGAAGCCATGCGGAGGATGTTTTTAAACATCTTTGCTGTATTTAACTTCGTGATAAAATTCATCCACTTAAGGTATTCAGTTCAGTCTGCTTTTAGTGTACTCGTCATCGCCGCAAACACTTTAATCAGTACAGAAAGAAACACAGTTCCCAAGGGTCGGCACTTCCTGCTCCACGTAACCCTCTATGTCCTGTCTCCATAGATTTGCTTATTCAGGACATTTCATATTTCATCCAAGTGGGAATCACACAGCATGTGATCGTTGAGACTGCTTTCATTTATTTAGCTTAACCCCTTCAAGATTTTATTAATCTTTTTCATAGTTGATGTTTCCAATCGCTTAGTAACTAGCACGATGGTACTAATAAGTATTGCATGCAGTTGTTATGAGCAGTAAATGAGTTAACGGATGTAAAATTTGTAAAACAATGTCTCATAACTAATGCTTAGTAAATTATAATTGGTTGTTTTACTTGGTGTAGAAATACGGAGATAAACAACACTAAATGTCTTACACTCTGGCTGTACTGAAAACTCAGCAGATGTTTTGAAACAATATAAGCATTTTCAAAACAGTGGTGAGTATCGAGACCCTTGGTGTGGACTGAGATTTTCTGCTTGTTTCTTCCTGTGGAAATCCCAAGTTTCATTATGTTTTTGTCCATAACAGCTCCAGGGTAAGGTCAACAGGCGGGGAGTACACTCACCCCATAGATGGAAATGGAGAAAAACACTTCGGGCTATTGTATTCTTATATTTCACTTCAAAACTAGGGTCCACCAAATGTGTTCTCCATACTGGAACTAAAAGATGTTACTCTGGTTGTGCTTTTTTCTCTGAGATTTTTTTTATTGCCAAATTAGCTCGGTGCAGTCTGAGGCTTTGTAAGGATAATATTAGAAAGTTGAGGGTAGCATTTAGAGTATTCTCCTGGAGAAGGTAATTAGGAATCAGCAAAACAGCACTGCTCTCTGTGCTCGTGACTATTCCATTTCTGACTCGGGCTCTGGGGGAGGATTCCTTACTTCCTAAGCAAGAGTTCCCAGGCCCTTCCAGGCTCCCTGAGGACAGCCCCGCCGCCTTTGCAGAGGCAGCTTGACCTTCTCGAGCAGGACCCAGGTGAGTGCAGGGAAGAAAGAAGCCACGGCCCCTCAGGCTCTCGGAGAGGGGGCTGCTCAGCCAGTCAGGGGGCGCGACACCAGCCCACATGGTGGGGATGGTGAGGTGTCGAGCAGGTGTGGCTTGACCCCAAGCTGGCCCCAGAGTGCAGCTGGCCATCGGGACCCCTGAGTCTTGCCCTCCACATCTCCAAGATGCTCCGTGAGGAACTGGCGGCCTTTCACGCCTGCCTGGTTTTCCTATCAGCTGCTCCCTTGTCTTATCCTGCAAAACTGAAAGGCTCTCTTGATGTATAATGTTTTTAAAAATTTAATGAATATTTCATATTTTAACCACATTGCCAATAAATGCCTCAATCTCTTCCTTTTGATCTTAATAACTATTTAATTGACTAATAGCAATTGTTTGTTTGTCCTGTTTTATTTTATTTTGTTTTTGAGGCAGATTCTTGGTCTGTAGTACAAGCTAGCCTTGAACTCACTGCGCAGGCTAATCTGGCCTTGTGGCAAACCTCCTGCCTCAGCTTCCTGGGTACTGGGATTACAAATCATGATGTCAAGCATCTAGTCTGTTTTTATCAGTGTGAGATAGTTGGGTGTTTAAACAATTAAACTGGTGAGTTATTGTTTAATGCGGACAGAGTTTCAGTTTGGGAAGATGAGCAAGTCATGGATGGAGGAGACAGCCCTCAACAGTGCGAGTGGACATTAACCCCACTTAATAATCACTGGAAAGTGGCAAATTACATTTATGTATATCTTATCACAAAGGCCAAAAAATCCAGTTAAGTGAGGACTTTGAGTCAGACCTGAGCACAAATTCTTATTCCATTAATTAAATTGCTTATTCTTTCAGAGGTCATTTTCTCGTTTGTAAAGTAGGGTGATAGTTTCTCTTTTGTGAGGGGGTTACACTGTTTAAAGGAGAAAGATTCATCATCCGCCCTCCCTGTTCAGAGGTTCTGCATTTTAAAATTCAATCAACAGGGGATCAAAGTATTTTTAAAATTCCGTACTGAAAATACATTACACAGTAGTAACTCAACTACTTACATGATACTTGCAATGTATTCATTGTTGTAAGTAATGTAGAGATGAGTTAGAATACGTGTGAGGATTTGCATGGTATGCAAATGCCAAGGCCCTTCCTATAAAGGGCTTGAGCGCGGTGGGTTCCGGTTTCCAAGGAGACGCAGAGAGACAACTGTATGCCCGGAGACCTACAGCAGCTCTGCGGATGGCAAACCCAGTGCTGCTCTACACAGACCCCTGGCTTGCTCTGGAGCAGAGAAAAAGTGCTTGTCTCTTTCTCCATCACAAGGTTCATGGCCAAGACCGGTAAAGCAAAAGACAGACTGACAAGATTAAAGCAGGTTTATCGGGTCCAAGTTTTATGTGACGTAAGAACTTCCAGAAGTTTATGGACAGTTCTGGGGAAGCATGACAAGGGCCTGCTCGAACGATAGGCGGGAGGGAACTCGGGTGTTCACATTCTTGGTGTTCCTGTGTGCCTCGTTTCTTGATATGCAGTGGCTCGCCTGCGATGGGGGTGTTGGGGGGAAAGAGATCGTAAGGGCAGATAGTGACGTTTCTGGGTTACACGACTCGCTCCAGAGAAGAGCGACAGGGAGCAGTCGAGCCTGGTCTTCCTGCTTCTGTTCCCTCCCGTGCTGAGGTCCCGCGTCGGGTCCCAGGTCCCGACCTGCAGCACTGTCTAAAGTCAGGCGCCACCTGGCACTGGACTGCACCTGCTCTCGCTCATGAAGGGCATCCTGCAGCGCGGTACCATGACATCTCCACTGTCATCACGCTTTTCTTCCTTGCTGTTCATTCCTATCGGCGTGCAAATGTGCTGTCTGTTTCTTAGAGCAAAAAGAAAAGAACTTCAACTGAATTCCAACCCTTATGTCACCTATGGTTCTATTTTCGTGCTCACTTATGTAGGAAAACCTGTCAGAAGTGCTGTCTCCACCCGCTCTTTCCAAATCTCATCCTCTTATTTGTTGTTAAGTTCTTTCACTTTGGCTCCGGCCACCATCACTTTATGGAATTTTTTCCCTCCCAGGTCGCCAGTGACGACCACAGGGCTAACTCCATTTTGACTTTCTGCCCCTGCTCACCGGCCCTCCTCTGACCCAATGACAGCCCCTTCCTCTGGGACACGCTTCCTGCCCTTCACTGCCAGACTTCCTGCCTGCAGTATCTGACGCCTCTTTCCCAGGCTCCGCTGCGGCTGCCTCCTCTCCTGGGAAATACTCAACACTGCAGTGGCCTGGAGTTTGCTCCTGGATCCTCCACTTCTGTACACATGCATTGTAAAAAGTACCTGTGTTCACCTGAAAGTGATCTGATGCCTTAGGGTTAGACGCTGATGATTCTCAAACGCGTCTTTCCAGCCAAGATCCCCTCTAACTCTTACTTCCACACCTGATTTCTGAAAGATGCGACTTAATGCATACAAACTGAACTGCACAGTGAACTTTCCTTATCTGCTTAGATGGTGACTCTATCTATCCAGTTGATAAGGTCAAACATTTAGGTGTCATTTTCCAATTCTCCCAACGCATATACTCTGATAAGAAATCATTTTGTCTCTACCTTCTCTTCAACGTACATCCAAAATCTGACCTCTGCATGAGGACCCAGGTGAATGCAGGGCAGAGGAGAAGCCAGGGCCCCTTTGATGGCATCCTTTCTGGGCTCCTACCTCTGGCTTCCCAAGAAGTGTCCCAGCGCCTTCCTTAGCCCTATATTGCAGCATCGTAGGGCAGACAGCAGATTCATCCAGGCGCGGCCCGTCATGTGAGTCCTCTGTGCAGACGCTCCTCCCAGGCCTCAGAATGGTCCTCAGCGCCCCTTACACGGTGACCCAGCCTGACCACCTCTCCAAGCCAGTGCAGCACGTGTCCCTCTCCTTCTGGACACTCTGGATACCACCCACCGCCAGGGCAGCCGGCTGCAGCCCTCACTGCATCACCACGACCTCTGTGAAAAGGACTGGAATCGGAACGGAGTCCCGTGTGTGAAGCATTAGTGACAAAGCAAAGCCAGGAAGCCACAAAGGAGGGGCCTTGGGTGGGCAAGCCGGACACAAGAGACCTGTAGGACGTCATGTTTGCCCAAAGGTCGCTGCGATCTCACGCAAAGACCGTTCTGTGAGGACGCCTGCCAGTTCAGCCTCTGACGGCACCAGCTTCGTTATGGATCCTCATAGCCAAGAATAACTGATTCAGAACGACTTACAAAATCCTCCTTGTGTTACCTTTCAGAACTTCCCTTTGCCTCCGCCTCTTTGAATACTCATGTTTTACTGTGACATCCTCGCTGGTCCAGAGGGCAGTGAGTCCAAGACTCCAAGCACACGTCCTGCTGAATGCGTATCACCTTCACACTATTGAAAAGGTGGAAAATTGTAAGTTCAGCCATAAGCCAGGGCTGCCTGGAGGGTTCTGATGTTGCTATTCCAGAAACTTTATCTGTATTAATTAAATGTGTGCATATTATTTTGTAGTAAGAGCTGGCCAAATTCCTCTGTAATGTTCTGGACAGTAAATATTTTAGATTCTGCAGGACATGTTCATCTGTGTCATTCCTGGGAAACATCTGTATTCCTGTACATTATGATTAATATAACAATTGTCTCATCACTGGACATTTGACATATTTTCATTTTTATAAAGTTTACTCAATTAAATAGGCTTTGGGCTGTTACTTTTACTTTATGATATTTCTTATTTTGTTGTTTTCATTATTTTATTTACTTCTTTTACAGGCTACAAAGTCAAAGGATTATTTCCATAACACAGTTAACATAAACCCATTAATTTTCCTCTTTAAAAAATTCTATCATCAATACTTTAATTATAAAAACAGCACATGTTCATTATAGACTTATGAAATAAAAATTTTAAGAATAAAATGCACGCCACAGTATTCAGGAGTCGCTATTATTATTTTTGTGGAATTCTATCATTCCTCTTTTAAGCCATATGCATATGTGCTCAAAAAAACAGAATCACACACACACCACACACTTTTTGTCTTGCAATTGCTCCTAATCATGAGACATTTTCTAACATCATTTGGTTTTTTTGTAATAACACAATTTAGATGGCTGCATAATATAACATTGTATATTTATCATGTAAGCTACTTGCCTCTTTAAAGTAATGCTTTTCCTGAGTTTCACTTTTTTTAGGATAGAGGCCTAGATGGGAAGTTGTGCCTTTTAGAAATATTTTCCAGAAAGGACAGATGGACGCAGAGTCCTCTGAGCCACACAGGTGGGTGTCTCCCCTGTGCAGTCATCAGCATCATGAGGGCTGGGCAGGGACCGGGAATGCTGACCTCGCTTCACTTAAAACTCCCGAGCTTGCTGGGTAATTCTTACGTTGTCTCTTATCTTTGACCTGCAGTACAGTGCTTAAGAGCACGTGTTTTACAGTCGCACAACCTTGGTTTCAAATTTGGCTAGCCACTTAGGTCAAACTTGGAAAAATTATTCTTTGTTTCCTTATTTATTAAATGCAGATAATGACATCAGTGCCTGGAGCTACTCAAAGAAATAAATGACAGAGAAGGATAAGGTGCGGGGGGCACCCTAGAAAGTGAGATATTCATAGATCTAATTCATTCTGAATTATTTGCAAGAGACTTTTTTTTAAAGTTTTGACTTCTTTGATAACTTCTCTTGGATAGCAAGTTTGCTTCATTCTTGTCTTTTTGTCTTTGTTAGAAACCCTGCCTTTCCTACTTTGTTTGCTCCTTTTGATCACATTCCCTAAGACCTAGACTAAGTTTTATTGTCTTCCTGTTTGCTGACTGACAATTTTTTCGGTCCCAGGGTTTCTGTATTTTTTTAAAGCAGCAGGAGAGAAGACAATGGCCATAAAGCCTGCAGGATCCTAAGGGTGAGCTTCTGTGAGTTTTGGTCCTGATAAACCTCACAGCGGTGGTGGTGAACCCACGGCACTCCTGTTATTTTTCTTTTAAGAAGAAAGATGTTAATGTATGTGTTGTTTTTTCTAAAGCACCACCTCAGTGCTCAAGTTGAATGGTACTGTTGGCACTGTGCAATAAGTAAGTGAGTTTGGGGTACACTCTCCTCTAAAATGTTTGCCACTGTGCCTTATCGTTCTAGAGTCTAGCAGAGGCCCCGGCCTAAGTCTGGTAATCAAGCGATGCCCTCGGTCCCTTCAAAGCATGGCCATTCTGCTCACATCTGGGGTGGGGAAGACGGAATCGTCACCTCTGCGACACATGCAGGTCACCCAGGGCTTTTTACAACACGTCAAATAGAGGAGAATCTCAGTAAATCTGCTTAAACTGAGCTCAGCTGCTTTAAGACCATGAGAGCCCTTCTTATTAGGATGGATGTACCTTGAAAAATTGTTTCATTATTTAGCATTTCATGAAAATTTGGATTTGCTAAACGTCCGATAACTGGGGGTTATTATTTTGTTACATTCATATCCCTTTGGGCTTCTTGTCCACAGTACATGATACTCACCAGCATGACAGATCTTGGCGATGGTCCCTGCAGGCCAACCACCCTCTCTTTAACTGGCCCAATGCAATGGCACGAGGGTGTGGATTCTGGCCGAGTCAGGAGCGTGGATGGAAGTGAAGCAGACAAGGTGGACATGGACCGCATGACTGCTGGAGAGAGGCACAGCCAGGACGCCCCCTCGCCCGGCCCCAGCTGACCTCCTCCCACCTCCGGATCAGTGAGTCGTGGACCACAGGGCAGTTCGCGCAGGCTGTGCTCCTGTCCCCACTCGACCTCTGGCCCCAGGTGAGCAAAATGAGGCAGATTCACAGTCATTTTCCAGCCCTGGGTCAAACATGGGTCTGGCTCACGTCCTTGGCCACTGGCTCCTGTGTGTAAACTCTCACACGGTCTCTGAAAGCCTCGCATTTCTTTGACTCTTCTACACAAAGTTCGCATATGAGAATTCCAGCTTGGCCATGGCTGCTTTAATTAAATTAAAGATAGAAGAAAAATGAGAATACTGGTTGTGCAGGTGGTAGAATGTTTGGGTTTAAGGTATGCACACTCTTCCTGGATCTCGAAGATAGATTTTACGGTTTTAATCAAATAGATGAGCTTTTGGGATAATGCTAAGAGATGGTCCATTGAACTGGATTCTTAAGTTATGAAACACATCCAATCACCTTTCAATCACTATACTGTAAAATTTTATGTCTCAACTACATTTAATTTTCCACCACTGAAATGCTGGCTGGACTTTGTGTTTTCTCAGTAACTTCTCTTCCTTGGCTGTTCGTGTGAATTTAGCAAAAGCTGGGCTTTTGAGCCCCTCTGTCCCAGCCCCCCTCAACGAGGTCCTTCCAAACCGATATCCCAGGCTCCTTCTGTCCTGCTTGCTGTGGGTCTCCACCTCTGTGTTCCGCTTTGGGAGACATGGGGTATTCGGAGATCCAGCCACAGCCCCCTCATCAGACCTTTCTTACATCAGCTCACCTGCGATGCAAACCCTCAGCTTGAGGTAAGAGGTCAGAGCCCCTGCGAAACCGCAGGCCGCTTTTGCCCCGATGCCTCCCAGCAACTGGTATTCGAAAGCTGGAAGGAGAAATTGTGATAGTTTGCAAAGAGCTTATAGAGTCGGTAGAAGAGAAGTCAACCCTGTTTCTCTGCCCTACCAGTACCACAAAGAGTCCTCTTTGTGCTGTGCATAATGATTACACCAAGCAGGGAGAAGAAAGGTAGAGACAAAACTCTGGGTTTTTTTTTTTTTGCTTTTTGGAGACAGGGTCTCGCTTTGTAGTTCAGGCTGGCCCTGAGCTCACTATGGTGCCCAGGCAAGCGGCCGCGAACTCAGCAATCCTCCTGTCTCTGCCTCCCGAGTGCTGGGATGACAGGCGTGAGCCACCACGTCCGGCATTGTGGTATGCGGTGTTGATCGTTGGTGGGCGTGTGTCTCCACGCCCAGCATTCTATGTGGTTACCGGGGATCGAACTCAGGTCCTTGTGCTTGCGAGGCAGGCCCCGGAACCACTGAGCTAACCCTCTGGCCCAAAACTCTGGGGTTTTTGGTTTTGCCAGGGAACAAATCAAGGAGCACTAGGCTAAGGGTCACTGGTGCGGCCGAGAAGAGTGACAGGCTGACGTGGGGGGTCCAGCCCAGCCCCGGGCCCGGGAGGTGTGACCTGGTCTCTGCTTATCTTTCTCCACTGGTGTCGCCCACAGATCACTACCGCCATGCTCAAGGCTTCATTGATGCTGAAACAATCTGTCTTCGAGTCTCTGATACATGTTTTGCTTTGACTAAAACATTTCATTTCTCCTGTACTCTTCCTGGTTACGTTCCTGTTCACCCTTCAGGCCTCTGCTTCAGGGTCACCAGGACAGGGACCGTCCTTTAACCTCCAGACCACAGCCCCTCCGTGCTATGAGTGCACCTCTGCTCTTCTCTGGCATGTCCTTTTGAAGGAGTCTCTTTACGTATCCACCTTGTGAGCATACTTCCCATTTCATGCTTACATGTGTGTGGATGTACACACACACACACACACACACAGTTGTGAGCACTTCAAGGGCCAAGAAGTTGTACAGTTCACCCTGGTAACCAAGGTGACCCATGCACACAGTAGGTACTCAATCTACAGCTATGGAATAGGACTAAATCACTAGCCGCACACCAGAGTCCGCACTTCCCAGCGAACTGTTGTTACACGCTGGACCCAAATTTTCCTCCATTTTCCTTGATTTTGACTCCAGCACAGTCCTCTGTTAACAGCTGTCCTTTGTCGCCCACTTTCTTTTCGCTAGTTCTCACAACACACCCAGTCAGACAAAGCTCGAGCAGTGCTCTGGAGCTCCTGGGAAGCTCCGGGGTGGCGGAAGGAAGGCTGGGCATCGTGGGGAGGATCACGGGCACAGGCCAAGGCTGGAGCGCGGAGGTGAGCTGGCGTGAGGTGGAGTGGGCGCGAACCGTGCGCCCTTCCGTGGCTCCGCCGTGGTGCAAGCTCACCCCGTGAGACCTGCGGCGAGGCTCCTGAGGGCCATCCAGTGCTGTCTAGAAGAGCAGCTGGGCTCCTGTTCTCTGTACCCGCTAAGATTGGGCCTCAGGACCCAGTCAACTTTGCAAAATAACGAGGAAGGTAGGACCACCTTGTACTTTGCAAAGCACTTTCACGCCGCACATTTCTCTTGGCCTGTGTTGCTTGCACACCCACCTGCAGGGCCCTGGGCCGCTGAGCCATCCTCACATTCTGCATCTCTCATCATGGAGACCCTTGTGATGGGCCAGACTCACACGCGCCCTGACAGGGTCTCGACCGACCACGTGTGTCCTTCCAAAGACGATGTCCCGATGCACGCCTCAGAGAATCCCCTGAGACGTATAATCTTATTATCTTTGACAGTCCGGAATCTTCCTCCCTTCTTCGTGAGATAAATCCAAAGACCCTGCTCCTTAAAGTGTGGGCAGTGGACACCAGCACTGGTGTCACCTGGGATCGTGTCAAAACGCAGCCTTTGAGGCCTTAGCTGCCAGACCTACTAGGATCTCAGGGCTTTGTGTAGCAGTGGAAGCTTCAGAAGCTCTGTTGTATACAGACATTGGTATACAAGTAGGCGTCTCACACACATTTTACACATATTCACCCTGTAGCATACATTGGTTTATACTGTGATGTTTCATACATGCATTGTAATACACTGTAAACACAATGTGAGTGCATTTTACATGCCTGGTACATACCTGAGCAGGCAGGCTTTTGTTTTCCTGGCAATGCAGAAGACTGAACCGAAGGCTTTTGCACTGAGCCATACCATCATCCTCTTTTTATTTTTTGAGACTGAGTTTCACTAAGGTGCAAAGATGTCCAGGTTGGGCTCAAACTTGGGGTGCTCCAGCCTTGGCCTCCCAGAGTGCTGGGATTACAGGCATGTACCACATCTCGCTACATGCAGGGATTTTTAAAAAAGGTTTTCTTGATAAATGCAGTATTTGTTGTAAATTTTTATCCTATAGATTTTGTTAGTTTAATATTTTTAACTTTTTTTTTTTTTTTTTTTTTTTTTTTTTTTAGGCAGGTGGCAGCACCACCGAGCTAAACATCTGGCCCAATATTTGAAACTTTTAATAAGTTGAAGGAAAAGGGTTTTTTTCATGTTGAATGTTACACTTTATCTCTTTTTCATCCATTTCTAATAATATATTCCAGACCTTGATGAAGGTCAGGAAATGAGAGTATCAGGGCAATTCTTAAGCTATTTTTACATATCATTCAAAATAAATACACTAGTTTAATTCCTGGGTGGTTTTGATTAATGTTAATATTTCTAGAATAATAATGTATGTTAAATGGATGAAGCTGTATTTATAATAGCTAGAAGACTTAAGACTTCCATGCCCTCTTGCCCACATAGATTTAAAATGCCACTGCTGCTATTTGTTAAAATATATGTAAAGGTGGCCAAAAAATTATTAGGAAGTAGATACTAGAATGTCGAACAGTTGCAAAAGTGGAAGTTCGTACTTGCCAAGGAAGACAAAATAATAATGTTTCTGTCTACACAACTATTTAAAAAGGGAACATCGAGGGGTCTAAGGAACAGGAAAACACTGCCACCTTGTTGAAGGTACAGGGTATTCATTCTCACTTCTTTTTTGTACCCAGGATTCCTAGCGTGGTATCGGACACACAGAACATGCTCATTATGTTTTGGATTTAAGAACTCACATTCATCTCTCAGAAAGTTCTATCTGTCAAGAATGAGAATCTATGGAAGAAAGGTTTAGCTGGATATAGCCTCACACTGTGACCCTGGTGCAAAATATTTAAAATACACCCAGCAGAGCATCAAATGAAGCAGTGCTTGCTGGACCAAGGAACAAGTGAATTAGCAAAGTTCCTTTATTTGACTCCCTTGTGCAGTTCACTTCTGTTAGCTGTGCTGCTGGGCTAGGGACAGACACAGCACGGCCAGCAGAAGTTACAACTGGAGACTCGGTCATTTCCTCCAAAGGAGGCTTGGGCTGTGGGAGCAGCTCGGGGGTAGAGCCCTCACCCAGCGTGCATGACGCTGGCATGTGATTTCCTCCACCACAGGAAAAGCAAAACAAAAACAGAAATAAAATAGAGCTATACAACGGTAAACCACACCTGGAAAATCAGATACTTAACAGAGATATTGCTGAGTCAAAACAAAACCCACTTCGTCCTTGGAAAAGATGTTCTTGATAACAATAACTGACTTTTTCTCCTAGTTACAATACATGATTATCACGGAACATGTATAAAAGACAGCAAAGAGAAAGAAGAAATCGAATTTCCTCATATCGATTCCTGGAAGATTATTATTACTGGGTATATTTGCTTTCAATCTTTTTTTTCCTGTGTATAAGCAGGAATTATAAAATTTGAATCATTACGTTCCTTATTGTTTATTTAAGCCTTACATCTCACACTGTAGCACGCAGTAGTTTCCAGTACTAACAAACACTCTTTGAAAACACTATAGTGATGATGAAAGTATACGTGAATGTTCTATCATTGAAAGTATACTTGGATGTTCTATTATTGCTCTCTAAACACATGGATGACAATCCTTTTATGTATATATATATATAGATAGATAGATGGACTATATATATAGTCCATCTAAAGTGATATATATATAAGGATATATATATATCATATATATCTTATATCTTATATCATATATATCTTATATCTTATATAAGGAGATATATATAATCTTATATATATCTTATATATATAATCTTATATATATGGATATATACATATAAGATATAGATATCTATATTATCCACATTCTGATTAGGTTCTAAGTGGCAGTTTCCTAGAAAGCAAGAAAACCATCCAGAAGAACAGCACCAACTGACTTCAAAGAAGCTCAAGAAAAGCCGTGGTTGGGCCTTACTTCACCCCACCTTCAAGGCCTGATCCCTACGGGGTCTCAGGCCTTGAGGGGCCCTGGAGCCCTGGGCTCCAGCCCCATGAAATCACTGAACTTCTTTTTCAGAGTTCCATAAATTTCCTGGCTTATAAAGGAGGGAGAACTTTTCCAATATCTATTTCCCAGCTTTGGGTAAGAGGGAGAGAAGGTACATAATTCCTTGAGAGAGAAAGTAATATTTTTTTAAAGAATGTGATCTCATTCCACACACCTTAGATGGACTAGTATTAATGTGAAGCCTATGCTGTTTCATAAAATATGCTTTTGCTTGACAATAACCTTTTCTTGATAGTATTTGAAGTTTATTTTTATAGTTTTCACTTTAGGAGAATCTCATTACAAAATTATTGCTAAGAATAAATACATTGTGTTAAGGGACCTAGAGCAAAAGCTTGTTTTTATCAAAACTAGAAAATGCATCTGAACTTTAAGAAACGAAATAGCTTCATCCTCAACTGTGTAAGTATATAACTGAAATAAGTAGATACAAACAAACTAACAGACCTCAGACGGGGCTGCTGTGCATAGAAGATGAGGAAGAACAGCTCTCAGAGTGACAGGATGAAGTGCAAACTGGGGCGCCCACCAGAGCCCATCTCAAAACAATAACGTGTAATTGATACTGAAGCTTGACTTTTCCTGTTCCTCCACTTGATCCGTAACAAAAAGGAAAACATATTTCATGCTGTGTCATTCTTCATAGTCCCGGCTGATGTGGGACTGTGTGTTAAATGACACCTGCAAATTTCACCCATCAGAATCTTTAAAATAGTGAACGCTGATGAAAACTAATGCAATCCAAAACAGTGGAAATAGTGCGTTGAAAACACTTCCTCATGGGGTGCGCATGTGTGGCATCTGTCTGCAGATCGCGGGATCTACCTCGGGCGCAGCCCCCACAGACTCAATGCGGCACCTTTAATCTTGCAAAGCTCAGGAGTCAAAGAAAATTAACATAGAACATTTCAGACAGATGTTACTGTTCTAAGCAGTACATGACGTGAAAGTCTCGAATAATGTGAAGAATGTGGCCTGTTGGTGTCAGGTCCGGAACACTGGCACCTCTGGTCACCCCCGGCCTGGAAGGTCAGAAGAGCTTCTCTTCCCAGGACAGCAGCCTGAGTGTCCTCAACAGAAACATGATCTTCTTTGCTGCTTTTACCTTCAAACATTTTACTGTACATGTTGAAGGTGTACATGACACTTTAATATACATAGACTGGAATAATTATTTCAGGTAAGCAAATTAACATGACATTCACCTTCTTAGTGATCTTTTCCCCTGTTCTGTGGTAAGAGTAACTAAAATCTATTCTCTGCAGCCTTCTTAAAGGTTTCCAGATGTGGCTATTTTGAAAGCTCTTTAGTGGAGGGTCTAGCCACTGACATTGGGGAATCTGGCTCTTCACGAACTATACATGTTGGTTTATTTCTTAAAGGGTTTGCTCTTTCTCTTCTTCCCATTCTCTCTTCCTTTTCCTTACAAGTAAAAAATAGCAGCTTTCAAAATTGATCCTTTTGTCCTTCCTGCTTGCCAT
Organism: Thryonomys swinderianus; assembly: GCA_004025085.1. Taxonomy (NCBI): domain Eukaryota; kingdom Metazoa; phylum Chordata; class Mammalia; order Rodentia; family Thryonomyidae; genus Thryonomys; species Thryonomys swinderianus. The sequence goes on along the minus strand of PVIC010008003.1, from coordinate 30,264 downwards.
AGTATGACTGGTTACTCTCTGTACCTTCAGTGTGTAGTTAGCAATCCTGCTAATGCCTATTACTTGCAGCTAAATGAGGAACCTAATTTTAATTGTTGCACTTATTTTAAGGGACAAAGAAAGTTACATACCCCTCCAGCACACCCCTTTCCCTTCCTCCCTGCTCTGCCCCCAGGCTGCCTGAAAGGTCTGAACCGGTGGCAGGTGGGATCAAGTGCTAAGGGAACCTGTCCGGTGCCTGACCCCGGAGCGAGAGCCGAGGCCTTGGGCACAGCCTCCCATTCTTTAACTAGTCTCTCGGCCATGCAGGAGCAGCCAGCGCCAGCAGCACCGGCTCTTACCCTTTAGCTCTCTTCCCGCCTCCCGTGTCAGCTCTTTACGTACCCTAAGACCTATCCACACAACTCACAGGAAGATTTTTTTTTTTTCCCTTTTTGAGACAGAGTCTCGCTTTGTAGTTCAGGCTGGCTTTCAGTTCACCGTGTAGTCCAGGCAAGCCTCAAACTCAGCAATCCTCCTGTCTCTGCCTCCCGAGTGCTGGGACCACAGGCATGAGCCACCACGCCACGCACTGTGGTATGTGGTATGGATTGCTGGTGGGCGTGAGTCTCCACACCCAGCATTGTACGTGGTTACTGGGGATTGAACTCAGGACCTTGCGCTTGCGGGGCAGGCACTGGAACCACTGAGCTAACCCTCCGGCCCTCACAGGAAGATTTTAACTAAAACTCAGCTGAAGCTGACTCTAGTGATGAGATTCTTAACATTTGAGCTAGGGAGCTTCGCGGACTGGGCTGCACCCACAGAGGTGGCCCCCATCCTAGTTTGCCTGGGGTGTGGGATCGGGCCCCTCTTCTCTCTGTGTGCACCTCCAGGCCTGCTGGCACTGCCAGGACTGTCTCCCTCTCAGCTGTGTCTTCCCAGCGGACTCACAAAGGCCTTGGGAAGCTCACGGACCTGGGGGGGCAGAACTGACACCCCCCCCCCCGACAAACGCTCTCCACTCACCACTGTTCCGTGAATACGGCCGTCGGGGCAACTGGCCCCTGCTCAGCACACCCTAGACCTTGCCCTCACCCAGAGGTGCCAGGTACGCACTCGAGAAGGGTGCAAAACAGATGATGCCCCTCTGTTTCAGTAGCCACCTGCCCTCCTTCCTCACTGATCCCTTCGTTTTGAGCTGTCCTCATTTATATATTCCCACGCAAGTACATGTGTGTGGTGTGTACACATGCATTCATTTTGTGTGCACACGTGTGTGTGAACACATGTGGTGCGTACATGTTTGTGTCTGTCCCCCGGCTCATGGCCTTGCTCTAGGCGTGTTTTTTACACGGACACGAGCAGTGCTGGGCTCCTCCCCCGACGGCACCACCGGCTCCCTCGGCCTCCTCTGCTGAACCGCATCGCAGAGAGATCACCCATGAACAGCCACCGCGATGCTGCTGCCTGCTGTGAGCCCCAAGCAGCGTTCCCGCGAGAAGACTCGGGTCTCCGTTAACTCACCAGGGGCCCGCCCCTCCGCAGCCAGGCACCTACTGTCTTCAAGCCTCAGTTATCCTGGTTGAGTAGCTACGACGAAAGCCGCCACCAGAATCAGTGTCTGGAAAGGGGCAGCACGGTGCCTGGTGGGCAGCGCATGTCATGAGCCACGGGGAGACCGAGAAAGTGCCAACAGGGATCTGCACTCACAAGAGCACAGAACTATTCTTCGGGTGCCCCTCACGTTCCTCACCCGACTGGTCATTCTGGTGGCCTAGAATTGCCAGCCCCGGAGGCCTGAGTGGGTTTCAGACACTGCGCAAGCAGAAAACGAGGTAAGACGCCAAGGCAAAAGCCTGCAGGCGCGGCCAACTCCACCCTGATGGAGCCCCTAGCGCTGGGCCTGCACCACCTGGCATCCTCGCCTGGGCTTGGTGGCTCCTCACCTGGAGCCCCCTACTCATCCTGAGGCCCACCAGCACCCCACTTCCTGCTCAGGGCCGCAGGGTCCTCCGTCTCCTTTATCTATTGCTTGCATTTTCGCCAAGGGACAGACAAGGAGAGCAGAGGGCCCCGGTGGCCAGGAGTCAGGTGCCCGGCCGTAGGGGCTCAGCACCTGCGCCTCGCCCGGCCCGCTGCCTCCCAGCCCTGGCTCCCTGGCTCGGCACACAGCAGGAATGCCAGGGCACCTTCCCAGCTGGGACTCGGTCCGGGTGGGGCAGCGCTTTGGAAAGAGAAGCAAGCCCATCCGCAGGATTTCACGTTTCACAGTCTGAGGGGCTGTCTTGCGCTCAGGGGGCAGAAAGCCGAAAGAGGCTCCCCACCCGTCCCCGGGCTTCCCGGCTTTGTTTCCTGGCCACGGAGACGGTGAGTGGCGGCTTCTGGAGCTGCGCGGGCTCTCCTGGGACCCCAGGACGCGCAGGAAGCCAGTGGCGCGCCAGGGGAAAAGGAGGGTCCTGGTGAGCTCCTGCCACTGGGGTCCCCGAATAAACCCTGCCTCTGAAAAAATGACCGCTCGATCCCGCTCCGCTCTTCAAAGGCGAGTTTGAGGAACCTTCCCAGCACCCACGAGTCATCGCTTGTTTACCAGGCCCCATTTCAGCGATGAGCTGGAAGGCAGTGTTTCCCGCCCGCACGCCCTCCCCCGTTGTTTACGGAAGGACAGCGCCGCCCCCGCCGAGGTCTTCAAGCAGCCCAGCTCCTCAGGGGCGCGGCCGGCGGGGGGCAGGGCCGGGAGGTCGGCGCTCCCGCCTGCAGGAATCTGGGGCTCTGGGTCCAGTGTGTGGGTGGCGGGAGGCTCGGCTGACAGGGAAGCGCGCGTGTGAAGGCGGCCACCCAAGACTCGAGGTCACAGCTCAGATCTCCGCGCCGGGAGGGCACCTGCCGGCCCTGCCAAAACAAACCAGCCCCTGCGCGGGCGGATGGCAGGGGAAGTGGGGCTCTGCGGGCCGCCGGCCGGCACCGGAACAGTCTCAAGGAACCAGTCCCCGCGGATGCCGTGTTCCTGGGCTTCGGGCGGCCAGCGGGGGAGCCAGTCTGGGGAGCCTCAGCGCGCACCACGGCGAGCCCAGAATCCAGCCAGCTGCAGCTCCGGCCGGCCCTTGCTCTGGTGGTCCTCGGCTCACAGGATCCTGAACTGTTTGTTGTCTTTAGGCCGAGACTCCATCTGGTTTTGATTCAGGTGGCCTCAGGCTTGCCTCAGAGGTGAAAAGGGTGCGCGCACAAATTGAATTTCTCACCGATTTCAACCCAGAAGAATCCCAGTCTTCCCACACACACAAAGCCCTGCTGCCTGGGCAGCCCTCGGCCCTTGCAGGCTGGCATAAATCAATTTCACCTGCTTGCCTAAGTGTGCACATGTTTGCCTAATGAAAGCAACTATGTGATCAGATAGCTTCGCACGTGTTCCAGTCGGAGGGCGGGAGCGGGCCTGGCCTCTCACTGACCCTCTGTCCCTGGAGCACCCTCCGTGGGCCAGGCCCGGGCCAGGCAGTTCTGAATGCAGAGCGCGGTCCTCCGGCCCCCTGAACGTGGCCGAGGACGAGGAAGCTTTATACCTAAATGTGGAGGCGCCAGGGTGTGAGGCATTCTAATTAAAACCGCCCTTGGGGTTTCTGATGAAAAAGACATACACGGCAAGTGCTGAAGAGAACACTCACCTTCAGTCTGGGTGAAGACAGGGCGACTGGCTCTCAGCAGCAGGCCGCGCTGGGCCACCTGCTGGCTAAGGGCCTTCCACTAAGAACGTTAAACATATACCTCTCTGCTCTGAAAAGATACCATCTGTGTGCTTTGGTGCTACCTGGTCATCCCCGCAAACTGTAGTTTCTTCTTCCGGTGACTTCTCCTTCTGAAAACCTGGGAGCCAGAGGGAGACACAAGCTGAGTCCAGGTAGCGGGGGGCACAGCTCACTGGCAGAGCAGCGGCTCAGCACGCACCGGGCCCCGGGTTTGTTCCCAGCATCCCCGGCACTCACTCTGTGCATCTGAAACAGGCCTGTACAGTCTCTGACCGTTGGGCGGAATCCTGCTCACAGCTTGCTTTTACAAGGAGTTTTATCATAAGCTTCCCGTACAATTTGTTGACGTACCATCTGCAGCTGCTCTCTCAAGGGCAGTGGTTAAGGGATATGTCAGCGAGTACAAGTTGAAAATATTTACCATGTGGTCCTCAACAAAGTTGGCCGACTGTGCACTGAAATAGTGTGAAAGCGTGTGATTCTGTTTGCCTTCAGTGGAGGGATGATGTTAGCCTTGTTGTATAAGGAGTTACCAAAGTCCACAACTCCTTCCCCAAGAGCGAAAACCAGGCCAGTGGGGAGAGGAGGGGTTGGAGTCAGAGGCAGAGCCCCTGGGTGAGGTGGAAGTGGGGTGGTCTCTACAGTCATTTCATGAATTATTCTTGCACCCGAGTGAAAAAGAGACCTGATTTCCTATTCAGAAAGCCTCCTGTCCGCCCCAGAGACAGCGTGGATAACATCTGGAAAGGGCTCGGCACGAGGAATAATCGCGGTCTGCTCAGCTTTCAACATACACTGGGCTGTTTTCATGCCCGCTCCGTCCTCCAGCCACGTCTTGGGAGGGTGGCGGTCGTGTCATCGGGCTTTGAGAGGCTTCCAATGTGAAAAAGCAGCTTGAAGCGATGCTATCTCTGCGGGAAAAGCAGACACGGGCAGAGGTCAGCCATTTGAAGTTCTGATTTCAAGAGGGAAGTTGGAGGAAGTGAGGAAAATAAAGACGGCATCTGCCGAGAATGGACGCCGAATTCTCCCGCGACTTGGCTGCGTTTCCCTGGAGCAGGCAGCGCGCTCTGTGACGAGCGGACCACACGAAACAAAGGAGCCAGAGCCGCGAACTAACACCGCTGCCCTCGCTAAGCTCTCCGGGGTACAATTTCAAGGAGCAAGTTAATGGCCTCACTACAAAAGAGTCCCAGGGGTCCCTGAAGCTTGACCCCCAAACTTGAACTCTACCTGAACTGATTTTTTTTTCATTTTTCCCCCTTTTGAGGTTTGAAAACATTTAATCAACTCCCCTCCCAGGACATTTGGTTTCTGTGTACTCCTGCACTTCTGGGCTCCATCTGGGGGAAGAGGTGCCAAAACCACTGCTGGAAGGGCTGCCCTGGAGGTATTTTCAGTCCGACTGGAAGCAGCAGGTAACGGAAATCTTATGAGACAGCTTGTTCTCAGGAGGTTTTCCTGTCCGGTTTTGCTGACCAAAGCATTCCCCAGGTTTGGATAAACTTTGGCTTCACAAGTGCACTTTGAGGCGCTGTCTTTTGGTTCAAATTGCAGCCCTCTCCTCTTGCAGTTTTTCCACCCCGCTTCTGTCCCATGGAATGAGCTTTCTGGTCTCTGAAAGCTCTGAGCTTCCCGTGGAGGAACTCGGGATCGTGGTAGCATCAGTTACTCAAGTGCTCTTGAACGCACAAACCATTTCCCTGGCGCATCTGAGCTGGGGGTGGAGCCTGATGCCCCCGAAGCAAGGCGTTCGGCCTGGCAGAGGCCGGCACACTTCCCTTGACCGAAGAAGTAACAGCACAGCCCGAGTCAAGCACAGCCACAACACGCAGAGGAGAGAAGTGTAAGCAGTTAATAGTTGCTTGTTTTCAACTAATGGACTACACAGTTACTTTCCCAAAATATCAGTTGTTTCAGGGAGTCACGTGTTTAAACTTATTTATATAAATAGATTGACTGAGGAGCGGCAGTCGTATTTTATGTTGACCACACTCAACGGACTACTGGCATCTCCCTGGCTCCGTGCTGAGAAGGGTTCAGGGGAGTTCTGGGTCTCGACAGGAAGTGGTGCTGTGGTGGCTGACTGCTTGCTGCCGGTGCCCGTGTGGGAGAGGAACAGCACACGCATTACGAACATGCTAGTCCTAAAGATGTGACAGCCCAAGAATCCAGCAAGGCAGGCTCGAAGCTCAGCACAGACTTCCAGGCCCAACTGGGGAGCACAGCAGCCTCCTTTCACAATATGGATCCTTCTTGTACTGATTTGTGAGTACCGTGGGTCAAACACTAGTTCCTGAAACAGAAAGCTTAGAGGAGAAGTCAGAGAGAGTTATATGCTGGAATCCCGGCGTCCACCCGGACCCCCTGTGAGTTGATAAAAAGCTTCAGCTGTGCCCAGACACTCTATCCCAAAGAACAAGGTAAACGAAGCCTTCCCACGGCTTTCCTGTAAGACTGAATGTGAGCTGTGGCCTGTCGATAAGTACAGTCAGGGGATTATTCTCAAACTTCAGATTTACCAAGCAAGAAGTGGAGAATTTGGGGGAGAAACCATAGTATATGCCTAGCGATGTGGCAAAAGCGTGCTTGATGAGAAATGAAATTTTCAAAAATTCTGGAAGATCGGCGGCTCAGCCAGAGGCATCCTGACAGCCGGTTACAAGGCAGCCACGGGTCGTGATGCAAGATCATATTTGTCATCCCCAAGGCTCCAAAGAGAAAGCAGGATGCTAAGACTGGAGTGCTATAAAGCTGTCTGGGTATTTGGAGTATTATTCTGATTAAATTAAAGTTCTGTTAGAGTGAAGCATGTTACTATTTAGATTTCTGTCTGCTTGGCAGCCTTTGCTTCATAAATCTTGCAGGAGAAAACTGGCCCACTGGAGCTGGATGCTGGATATAGCATTTCTTCAACATCAAGAAAATGGCCACACATTTCTTTCCAAATTGTTTCCCTTGCAAATAATTTTTAAACAGTCTTACAAAAATGTTTTCCTTGCTTCACTCCCCAGTGAGTTAAAAATGCATACCCACGGTTGCCAGTTGGCAGCAGTGGCTTGTGATTCCAGCAGAGAGACGGCAATGGGAATGTATGAAGTGATTGTTGAGGCAGAGGGGGACCTGCTTTTCCTTGCAGTATGCAAAATGATCCTTTTTATTTTAAACTAATTCCTTCAAGCAAAAAGCACTTCCCACCCACAAGTACCGCCTAATTGGGGGACATGGAAAATGAATAAAGAAACAAACCTCAAACAAAGAGCTTTGCACTGCTCCCCATTCAGTGCTAATTAATGATTGTTGTCAGTAAACTGAAAGTGCACCTGGGGTTACATTTTCCAGAGCCTTTGGCCGGGCTTAAAGCGGAAGTGGGGCACTTCGCTGCTGGCTTTGGAAGGCTGGGGAGTCCAGCCGGAGCTCGGACTGGGAGGAGGATGGCATGCCCTGCTGTTGGCATGTGCTTCTTCGATGGGATGCTCTTCTACCGTGATTATCTTCTGGTGCATCAAACGTCACAAGAGAAGCTTCAAGTGGGAGTCTAGCTTCACCAGAAGAGAAAGTAACTGGACCCTTGACCTATGAATTTAATTCATTCTCAACGGTTGACTGGAATTCAAGTTGGTCAGTGAACGGCTCAGGCTCCTCTACACAGCCTTTGAAGTCACTCTTCTGTACACAGGCGGATCTCAGTCTCCTTAGAGAGACTCTGGCCCAGGGTTTCTCAGTCCCACGCAGGGAAAGACACAGTAATGTTCCTCCCAGAGCTCTTTAAGGGTTAACTCTATATTTGAAACCATCTGGAAGCACAAGAAGCCAGCGTGTGGGTCATAACTCAAGATTTGGGTGGTAAGTTAAATTCTGGTCATAATCCAAGATGCTCATAGGTCACATGACTTGAGGGTCCACTGTATTTAGGCTCCACAAACAGTGTACATGTGCTAAAACCTAAACTGATATGAAATGAAACACATCAGAGCAGGCCTCTGCTCCCTCCGTGTTTCTGCCATAAAAATATTTTGTTCAAATAATGTAACTGTGCTGCATGACTTTTCTACCTAAGGTTTCAAGAGCGTTCTGTTAACTCCAATCGTCCACCTCAACAAACACGTGTGCACTGTAGGTGAGCCCACCCTCTGTCCCTGTAGATCTCTATAAAAGGATGCCTCCATTTCTGTGCAGGGCTCAGAGTTCAGAGTACAGACTCCTCGGGGTCTGCTGGCACAACGAAGCTTCCCTGCACCTCTCGAATTCTTCCTCTCTCTTCAGATAGCTGTAACACTCAGCTGTAACATACCGCAGGAGCACTTGGTAGTGAAACTGAGCTGTCACACTTCACTGTGACAAGACTGCGTTGTTCCATGTCTGAAACACACTGTGAAGAAGGCAGAAGTTGAACACCATCTTCCCACGCCTTGTGGTGGCTTTTTCCTAAAGCTCTTGCTCTTTGTTTCTTGACCAACTAGAACCATCTTTTCTTCTCTCTTCTTCCCCACGGCTTCCTCTAAGCTGTTAGTACCTTGATCTGTAGAGTATAATCAGGTGGTAGAACTCCTTGGAAAGGAAGTGCCTGTTATTCACTGATTTGTTCAACAAATATTTCAGTGCTGTTGAGTGCTGGTCTGTGCTGGGCATTAAGGGTAACATGCTGAGCAGGACTGATGTGGTCCTTGTTCCAGTGCTGTGTAGTAGGAAAGAGAGAAGTTATTCAACTAATCATAATAATGCATTGCACTGGAACTGCAGTGAGCGCTGCACTATGAAGCAGAGCTATTATCAGAGCTCATAATAGAAATGCATTATACTTGGCTGGGTGAGGGAAAGGGGCAGAGGTGAGGGGGCGTCAAAGAAGCCTCTCTGTGGGGGATTCTGGAGCCAAGGTCAGATGAGGAGAGAGTGGGTGAGCTGAGGAAGAGAAGATTCCTCACAAGTGGGGTTTGCTGGATCTTTCAGGGCTGAAAAGAACTCACAATGTCAAAAGTAGGACAATCCCCAGAAAAACTGTACCAAAGGTTCAGGGATCGCAGTGTGTTCAAGGAAAGAAGGCCTAGAACTGCTGAAATTACTGGCATTGTCCCATCTGTTAGACCTGAAATGTTTCCCCCAAGACTCATAACCTCAAGGCTTGATTACCAGCAGATGGTTCTACTGGGAGGCAGTGGAATCCTTAGCACGTATGGCTCAGTGGGAGGAAGTTAGGATTTGGGACTCCAGTCCCTCCTCTCTCTTTGCTTCCTGGCTACCATCAGGTGAACAGAATTTCTCTGCTACAACCCTGCCATCGTGTCCTATGCCACACAATCGTGTACTGAAATGCTTTAAATCGTGAGCTGAAATAAACCTTTTCTCCTTGTAATGTGATTTTCTTGGATATTTTGCGACCGTGATGGAAAAATAGCTCTAACCCTAAAGGAGATCTCATGGGAGAGATAGGTACGAAATTATTTGAGGCCTTAAACGTCTTCTTAAGGTCTCCATCCTAGGAACAATGGGGAGTATTGTAAACCAGGTGATGGGATCAGATCTATCTTTCAGATTGTTCACTCTAGATAGAAGTCTAGAAATCCTTTGCTGAAGTGGATTCTTGGCAGTGGTATGCTGGGAAACGTTTAATGCCTGTTTTTAGGGGAAGACCATTGGAGGAAACAGTGATTGACAGCGTTAGCCAATATCTATGGTGCAAAGTTGCTGCCACTTTGAGGGTCCCAATAACCAGGAAGAAATATAGCACAGGTATAAATGTTAAATCCACATTAATTTAATAAGCAGCTTATTAGAAGCCATTACAACTTTCCTGTAACCTTCTTGAATGTGGGGTGTTGACTGAAGGGCTGATATCTAGATCAGGGTGGTGCTCTGACTTTACTAAAAGATTTGGTATTATCTGGACAGATTGAAAAAATTTGAAATGATATGCTTATATCCAAGATCTTTTGCCTTAGACAGTGTCTTTCTGTGTAGTTCAGGCTGGCCCTAAGCTCACTATGTAGCCCAGGCAAGCCTCGAACTCAGGAATCCTCCTGCCTCTGCCTCCCGAGTGCTGGGATTACAGGCGTGAGTCACCACGCCCAGCATTGCATGTGGTTACCAGGGATTGAACTCAGTACCTTGCACTTGCAAGGCAAGTGCTGGAACCACTGAGCTATATCTCCAGCCCCGCTTTTGCCTATTTTCAAATTATGTTGTATTTTGTACTGTTGAGTTTTAACAGTTTTTGTATTTTGGCATTAGTACTTTATCAGATGTGTGCTTTACAAATACTTTATGCCAGCTTGTGGCTTGTTTCCTCCTTCTCATAAATGCTTAGTTTTAATAAAGTTTAACTTAGCAATAGTGTTTCATTCATAGGTCATGCTTTGGTATTGTATCCAAAATTCATCACCAATCCAATGTCACTAAGGTTTTTCTTCTATATTTCTTCTAGAAGTTTTATAAATTTATAATTTTTTGTAAATGTATTATCCATTTTAGATTAATTTTTGTGTAAGAATCTGTGTGCTGAGAGTGTGTGTCAGATATCCCTCTGTCTCTTTCAGTAGGGACATTTGTGGTTATATTTTAGACTTGTAAAATAATCCAGGATGATTTTCCAATCTCAAAATATTTAGCTTAATTATAAATGCAAAGCTTCTCTCATTATATAAGCCAATATTTGCAGACCCTACAGATTATTATCTGGATATCTTTGGGGCACAGTCTACCAAATTTGTGTATCAGTTTGAGGAGAACTGACATCTTAATTATGTTGTCTCTTCCAATCCATGAACATAGTTTGTCAGTCCATTTATTTAGATAATGTGCTTTATTTCGTCCTTTTGTTTTCAACATGCAAGTTTTACAAGTTTTGCTACAATAACATGAAGCACTTCTCATGTTTTAGTGATCATACATATATTTTAAATTATAGTGTTTATATGTTCAAGGCTAATGTGTAGGATTATAGTTGATTTTGAACATTAGTCTTATATTCTATAATCTTGCTGAACATCTTTATTAGTTTATTAATATTATCAGTTTTTATAGATTTCTTGAAGTTTTTACACATACTATCATGTTATTGACAAATAGGAACAATTTTATTTCTTCTTCTGTGAAGTAGAAGCCACTTATTTAATTTTCCTGCCTTATTTTATTGGACAGAGATACCAGTATTACATTAAATAAGACATGGAAGAGAGGTCATTCTTGCCTATTTCTGATCTTAGAAGAAAAGTATTCTTTCACTATTAAATATGCTGTTAGCTACAGATAATGTGTCCCTTCTCTCTTGCTGAAATTTAGAACTGAAATTCAAAAAGCAAAAATTAAAAGCAGAATGGATATGTGAATGGAAGGATAAGGGAAAGAGTCAATGATGTTGAAGATTTAATAGTAGAAATTTCTCAATCTGAACAACATAAAGAAACAGACTTAAAAAAAAAAAACAACTTATCAAAAACCCAAAGGAGCCAGGCATGGTGGCTCACGCCTGTCATCCCAGCACTCAGGAGGCAGAGACAGGAGGATTGCTGAGTTCGAGGCTTGCCTAGGCTACATAGTGAGCTCAGAGCCAGCCCAAAATACAAAGTAAGACCCTGTCTAAAAAAAAAAAAAAAACCAGAGGAGAGGAGGAAGAGAGCAGCTTTGAAAAAATATTTGAGAAAATAATTACTACCAAAAAATCTCCAAACTTCACAAATGACATAAACCTATAGATTCAAGAGGCTTAACATATTGCAAACTCAACAAACCCAGAGAAATACACATCAAATTCATCGGGTCAAACTGCTAAAGACTGAGGAGGAAGTTTTTGTTTTGGAAAGCAGCAAGAGGGACGGCTTTTGCCTTCAGGAAGATGGAGAATGGACTTTTCACTAACCTGCTCTCTACGTACAACTAAGACAGTGGGCATTATTCATAGCATGAAGGCTCTGAAAGATGGGGAGAAAGGAAAATGAGACCGCAGAGTACTCACCACCTTGTCCCTGGAGTCACGCTGTCCCCAACTGGTCTGTCTACCTGCTTCTCTCCCTCTTCCTCTCCTCATTTTTGTCCAATTATTTAATTAATTATTTATTTATTTATTTATTTATTTTTGAGACAGGGTCTCGCTTTGCAGTTCAGGCTGGCCCTGAGCTCACTATGTAGCCCAGGCAAGCCGCCGTGAACTCAGCAATCCTCCTGTCTCTGCCTCCCGAGTGCTGGGATTACAGGCGTGAGCCACCACACCCAGCATTGTGGTATTTGGTGTTGATTGTTGGTGGGCGTGAGTCTCCACGCCCAGCATTATATGTGGTTACTGGGGATCTAACTCAGGACCTTGCGCTTGCGAGGCAGGCGCTGGAACCACTGAGCTAACCCTCCGGCCCCTATTAGGGAAGATTTTAAAATTAAAATTTAAGAGAAATACCAACTCTGATTCCTCCAAATAATGTTACAATATAGATATATCTCCTTTGCACATCAGATTAGTTCCTATTTCCTCAGGATAGTCATATATATACTTATATGTATATATCTCTATATAAATTGATTTACGTGCATTAGCCAGACCAGTCCCTAGAACAGTCTAACACATGTAGAGACCAGCAGAACTCAAAGGCCTCTGCAACCGTTGCCAGCTCTAGACATTATCGGGTGTAAAATCCATCGTGGATAGGGACAGTTAAAGGCCTACTTTGATTACATGAAGTAATGCAATTTGTCATTCTGAGAGAACTCTATGGATTACACAGTCGAACACTCTGAGCTTACAGATGAGAAGAAAAGTACTCAGACTTCTGTCCAGCTGGCCCCATTCTTCCAGCCTGGAGCCACACCTGTGCCTTAAGGAGGCAGATACCAACTACACCGGGGCGGCTTCCTGCGCCCACCCGCAGGTCTTAGAACAGCAGCAGGCACTGGGAGGACGGGGACTGCAGGGGCCTTGCACCATGGAGAAATCTCAAGGTTATTTCATCAGGCAATTATAAGTTCCAACAAACGATGAACCTCATTGGCCGATTCTTTTAAAAGAATCTGCAAGAAGGGTTTGCAGGAAGAGAAGGGATTTCAGAGGCGAGGGCCACAGTTCTCTCTCCGACGCTACAAGGGCAAGACGCAAAGCCTTTCTGTGGGGATTTTGGAGGACAGGATGGGTGCGGTGAGCTCCAGAGCCGCTTCCCGCTTCAGAGGTCTGGCGCCCCCCGTGGGTGGGAGCGCTCAGGAGCCAGGGACCCTTGCGCGTCAGGAAGCTCTGTGGCCTCACCTCGTCCTGGTGTGGAGATGTATCCACAAAGGCCGCCCTACCTGCACCTCCAGCACAAACTGCTTCAAAAACTTCCCTGTTTCAAGAGACAGAGTGCGTTGTAGATCTAATTTGCTTTCATTGGAGGTTCATGAACTGGAGCAGCCCCCATTCTACAAAACAGAGAGAGAACCCCACTCCGGAGCCCATCCTGCCACGATGGTAGAATATTGGGGTTTCATAAGAACGAGGAAACAGAATGAAAGGGGGAAAAAAGCTTATTGGTTAATATCCGGTTCCTTCAAGTTACTATTTCAATAGTCATTCCTCATTATACTGCTTCAGATAGACTGGAATTCCCTGTATTCAGGAAAAACTAGTCTATTTGGGGATTTATCCACGAAAGTTTCAGTTCAGTTATGTTGTATTTGGTATGTGAGGCTCCATTTTGAAGCCAATCCAGGGGAAAATTACGGACTCCCATCATTTCTGCTAAACATTATGTTACTGTAACCCATTCTTAGAGGTAGAATCCTGGTTTTTTACAGGGCCGGAAGGGATAGTGGTGAGCCATGGGACGCAGGAAGTGTATTCATAGTGTCTCAGCTCTGAAAGACTTTCATAGAGCCTTCCCAGCTTCGCGGACTGGAGGCTAAATGGATGAAGTGTTTCTGACAGGGTCTGCATTTTAGTCAGTGTGTTCACAACCCCCACTGCCACAGGGCCTGGGTCCCGGCCTCCGGCCAGCACCAGCCTCCACACTCGCACACTGCAGCCGTGTTTTCCGAGTGAGTTCAGCGGGTCTGACAGGACCCACATTTCCAGTCAGCAGCCAGCCACACACACAATATTATCTGTGAGGGGAAATTGTCACCATATATTTCTTCTTGGGTTTTGGCAGCCGACCCCGCTGGGACAGTGAGTGCATCATCATCAGACCTGACTGAATCAGAGGCCCCTGTGCAGATAGCAGGGTTTGAACAGACAGTCTGTAATGAGCCGCGTTCCCAGCGCACCAGAGGAGTCTGTGGCTGCTGAGTAGAGACGCTGTGGCCAGGAATCAGCAGTGCTTTCCCAGGAGGGGCAGATATGCCAAGCTCGGGACGGAGACCGGGCTGCGGAGGCACGGCCAGGAGAGCGCTGGGGTTTTGGAAGTGTCTGAAAGGCTCTAGAAAAACCCAGTAACCATATTTAAGAGGGAGATGAGAAAAACAGAGGGTGTGCGAGGATGGCGTGGAACTTCCTGGGGATGAAGAGCGAGACAGAGGAGAGAATTACACGCGTGCCTCCTCAGCCTTGACCTCTCATGACACCCCAACCTGCCACCAGGACTACTCGCTCGAGCTTTTCCGAGGTCACTCGCACTGAAATTATCCCAAACCGAGCTCATCCTCCCCCAGACTGGCTCCCCTTCCTAATTCTGTCAGCAAAAACACACTTCCAATAGGCCTACGGGAACATCTTTGACTCCTCCTCTTCTTCATATGGAACCTGTCCCGGCCCGGTTGGTGATATCTCCAGATGTCTCTTTTCTCTAATCTTTCTGAGTCATGATTCCAAAGTTCATGAAAGTGAGTGTAGTTAAAAGTTCCTGCATAAAGGAATAGATTCCAAAGAGGAGAACAAAACCAAAATATCCTAGAGATTTTCTATTTTTTTTCCTGGAGGCCACCTGAGACGCTACCTACAGGTTCTGAGCTCTCTCGGGCCACTGCTAAGCCAAAGCCTACGGTGAGAATCATCTCTGACCTGGAGCCCGACATCTGCTATCTTGAGTCCCTGATCTTGTGCCTCTCTTCTGTGCCTACGCCCTTGACCTGACCTGTCCTGGATTTGTTCTTCCTCTTTGTAACACACTCACTCCACCTGCTGCCTACCAATGAAATGCCCTGCCTTTGTCCCTACAGATTCCTTCTGTCCTCCAGCCCCGGCTTAGCTCTTATGGCTCTCGTGACTCGAGTCTGCCCTGAGATCCTGCTCCACTTAGAGCAAAGGCACGGCAGTGCTTACCAATTCAGCCCCAGAACTGGGTAACACTTATTAGCAGGCGTTTAGAACGTTTTGATGCCTTCATTGTTCTACCTGCAAATCAGGGCTAATCATAGTTCTTCACTTATAAGTTTATAGGATGTGTATAATAAAATATTACATGCTATACGCCTATTCAGTGCTTGGCAATTAATAATCACACAAAAAAATTCTTATTGTCATTTCTATACTTATTCTCTCATTCCATTGTTTTCTCTCAAGCTGTTTGCTCTAATGTGGTCATCTTGTCTACTCCACTAAATTGTAAGTTCTTGCAAGAAAAAGATAATGATATCTTTCTATTACTTTATATGGTGTTTTGCCCTGGTTGACCCCTCTACACATCAGACACATACACACACATGCGCGTGTGCACGCACACACACACACACTGTGCAGAACTGGGAAAATTCTAGAGCTGATCAGAATTGAGAATCTAGATCAGAACTGAGCAGATGTTGTGGATTGGTAAACTTCTGGTCTGTGTATTTGGATGAGTGAAAACATGAGAAAAAGAGGACAAAGGTAGATCACCAACCCGGAGAGGTGGTGTGGAGTCTTCCCAGGAACAGTCATTTAATCAAATATTACTTCAAGGAAAGGGAAGAGAAGAGAAAGGGAAGATAATTGATTTTAGGGTAATTATAAAACAGGTGACAGAAAAAAAAACTAGGGAGGTCACAGCTCCTAGATTCAGAGTTTCAGGTCCCGTGTGAGAAGGGATTTGGAGGAAAGTGGCAGAAAAGATCCAGAAACACAGCATTTGGAGACAGCCATTTGATCCAAGAACAAAACACCAGGAAAAGCCCTGCAGTTCTGAGCTATAAATCTAAAATCACTTCTCGTCAAGCAAAATTGAAGTGAAGATATAAAATTAAAGGAGAAACCAGTAGAGTTACAGACAAGAAAAGGTTAATCAAAAATACTGAAAGATTCTTTTATCATATCATTCCTTAAAACAAAATTAAAAGACAAGCGTAAACACTCCTGAAATCCCAAACTGGTTTCCCAGTCTGGGACTCACAGAGTTCCTGTATGTCCTATTGTTTTAATCAAGCCCCGAAGCTCCGATACTATCTCCACTGATGTGTTCATTTCTTCCTTATTTATTTTCCTATCTCCAAAATGCACCATTGTATAGAATCTGGGCACGGTTACAAAGATTACCCCATAATTCAACAATTATCTGCACAGAACCCTGAATCTCCCTTCCTCCTACTCTCCAGCCCGGTGACAACGAACAAGCCCAAGACCCAGGCAGCAACACCTTCGTGTTGCTCTTTGGGCTGAGACCACAGCGCAGAAAGAAGCAGAGAAAGGCCTGTTTGGGACAGAAAGAAAAATGGTTCTGGCTTCCACCAGAGGTGGAAGAAAAGGATGTTTCAAATGAACATAGCAAAGCCAATCACGTTGCCAGAATGATTGTCACTCAATATGCTAGAAATGTATATTTTAGCGAACCACGGTTGTTCTTGTTTTATTACTCACTAAGAGAGGTTGGTAGGAGATAAAGGGGGCAGATTTCCTCTGGCTTGTGTTATCTTTGGGAACTTCTGGCTAGATTGGGGCCATGAAGAGTGGAAGAAGTATAAATGAAGTGTAAATATATAGTTCATAATATTCTGTTCTATATTTTATGAATAATTAGAAGAGAAGAACTGGAAAGCTCCAAACACAAAGTAATGATAAGAAGATGGAAAGGTTAATTATCCTGAGTGGATGAGTATACATTATATACATGTCTTAAAACGTCCCACTTTGGGCCGGAGATTTAGCTCAGTAGTTCCAGCGCCTGCCCCGCAAGCGCAAGGTCCTGAGTTTGATCCTGGTAACCACATACAATGCCAGGCGTGGTGACTCACACCCACCAGCCATCAATAGCACATACCACAGTGCCGGGCGTGGTGGCTCACGCCTGTCATCCCAGCACTCGGGAGGCAGAGACAGGAGGATTGCTGAGTTCATGGTGGCTTGCCTGGGCACCATAGTGAGCTCAGGGCCAGCCTGAACTACAAAGTGAGACCCTGTCTCAAAAAAAAAAAAAAAAAGTCCCACATTACCTAATAAATATGTATAATTATTATGTATTAATTGTTTTTAAAAGTGTTCAAGGACATAAGAATGTGAACTACTCTAATGTGATCATTACCTACTGTATGCATACATCAAAACAGTGAACTATACCCCATAATATGTACAACTGAATAATAATAATTTTTAAAAATAAACAAAAATGTTATAGTGATATCTCCATTTTTGTCATTGGTTGTAAAAGGTACAAAAAATACTCAAAACAATAAGTACGAAGCAAACTCTTTTGGCAGGAAAGAGCAGTGAGTCATAAGACCATACATACCAACATGTTCTAACCTGTCCTTTGAGTATCAAACAAAATTGTCATATCTAAACATGTCAAGTACCAAATTCAATGACTTTCAAAACAGTTGAGACCAGGGTATGACTGTCACACATGCATTTCAAGAGGCCAGTTTCCTAAATCATGTTTGCTGTCACTATGAGAGTCTTGTCACTAGCAGAGGCCACTGCCACATCCGTAAACCAGAGAGCCAAGCACACTGGGCCTCATGGAGAGACTGCAGTGGCATGGCTAATGCTTTATGTAATCCTCACCTGCACACTAGGGCTAAAAGTTTTAAGTTTACTACCTGGCAAAACTTATATTGATAAATTGGTACACTGGCATTTCTGTGGGCCTAAATAAACTGTCTTTCCCTTGACCCGGAGCTCTAAGTCAGCGAAGACTTGATTAACAGCAGAACTAATGTCTGATCTTTATCAACTTTTATTTTGGGCTAGATTCTGCCCACTTTTCCCACCTCAGCCAGAGAACACCAAGGGAACAAAGCCCAATTTATCTAGGCAGAATTTAACTCACCTGGCAAATCTGCAAAGGACAAAAATTAAACTACTCTTCTCCACACACGCACAACGCCTTTTAGAGAGAGGATCAGTGCCTTGTAGGCGAACAGGTCGCCCCTGTGTGACCATCAGGTAAAGCTGAGACGCCAGGCTGAGCTCCTCCTGGGGCTGAGGGGGCATGTGCCGGGTGGGTAGCTCGTCGGATTGTACTGCCACAGTCCAGGGGCGAGCGGCCGGTGCTGGAGCCAGCGAAGGTGTCTGAGAAGTGTGCAAAAGTGCATTCTCGCTGTCTGCCTGCCAGAGTGTGCACAAGGGAAGAGAATAGGGTGCTTTTCGCCAGAACCCAGTCCCCGAATTCACGAGAAGCGGGAGAGTAACTCCTGGTGCTCCTCTTGACCTTGCCAAGGTTGACTGTAGTTGCTGGTCACTCCCTACCTGCCATCCAGGTGCGCAGTGGCACACTGCCAGTGAGAGGCCACATGTGTAACAGTGGCCCGTAAGTCTGCGTGGCCTAGTAACACCACAAGGATGAGTGGGTGGAGTGGTCTCCGTGTTCCTACCGCGGCCAGACCGCCTAATAATGCAGTTCTCAAAGCATGTGCTGTTGCTAAGCAACACAGGACCACATAGCCTTGATTCTAAATGCCTAGGAAGACCTGGCTCTTCATAATTAAATATCAATTAATATAAGTCCAGTGGGACAAAATATACCCTATTGTGGTATGCAATTTAAAATAATTATTTGATTATAGAATATATATGAATATAATTATAGGGTCTATACTAATACAATATATAATACACATATAGAATATACACATAATGATTACACAGCTACTGCTGCTTTTCAATTTTCAAAACTGTAGTGTAATAGAAAAATGTAATACACATGACCTTATATATAATATAGTATATACTATACATGTATTATATAATACATCATAATAGCAAATATACATAGGTATTGTGACACATACTGCATAATTATTATGTAATGCAGAATTACATATTTAAATTATCACATATCATTTGTAGTACAGAATATCATATATATTATCATGCATGCTAATAATTATAGATAGACTATAAAGTGTATCTATACACATAGCATGGTGTGTGTACGGTGTGCACTGTGGTTAGGGTAGATGCCCCACGTGTCGGGGGCTGCACAGAGTGAGCCGGGCTCTCCGCGCTGCCAGCAGACAGCCCAGCTGTCACCTCTCCCCGAAGCGGCTCTTGGCTAACAAGGTTCCGGGCCTCCTCCTGAGGACAGCCTGTATCCAAATAACTGGTCCATGTGGGACACTCAGGCTTGGTCCCCTCCTCACACCCCAGTTTGGGGCCTCTCTGCAGGAGGTCCCTGTCCCCGAGTTCCCCGTGGAGACCCCGGCCATCCTGTTCCCTCCCCCACACAGCAGCGTCCTCCTGAAGGCACGGTGCTAACGTGCTGCTGGAAACAGAGACGGTGATGACCCTCACCCATAGGAACAGAAAGACCCAAATTGCCGTAGTGCATGACAGAAGGGGCCAAAGGTCTCGGCCTCCGGAAGTGGGCCTGCCCAGGCGGCTGTCCAACACAGAGCCGGAGAGCTGCCAGGGGGCCGTGCTCTGGTGGAGGGTCGGGAGGAGCTGATGCATACACCAGCCCTGAGGCGTGCGGCTCAGTGGCGCCCTCTGTCAGCCAGGGGTACCCTTATAGTTGAGGTGGCCCCAGAATTTGGCTCCCACGTGACCTTTGGGAGACGCCTCCTGGCCCAGTGCGGGCCAGGGGAGGGCGTTGCAGTGCCGATGTGGCCCAGGGCCGGGGGGAGTCACGCTACGACAGGCACAGATGAGAGATTCCTGTCCTTCTCCAGAGCCCTGTGGCCACTTACTTACATAAATGAACACTGAGGAAATGAGAGTACCCAAACTTTGTGACATATCAGCAGGGCCCAAGATGATATTAATATCCAGGGATCCCAAATGCCACTCTCCATATAGCAAAAGAATGGCCCCTATAGTGGCAAGTAAAGTCCCGATCCAGATCTAGTTTGCAAGGTTCCCTTCCCCCACAGTCCATAGACGATCATTTTTTCCAACCTTAAATGTAGTACGACATTTGATCGTAGCATAGTTTTCACGTTGCTTCAGTAAACAGTAGATTAAGAGCTATCAGAAGGAGAAAGCCCTTTGGACCTCTAAGAAACTTCGAAGAGAGTATGTCAAATGCTTTTGCACATAGGAGTTGAAGGGAAGTAGAGGAGTGGGAAAAAATAAGAATCAAGATATATATACAGGTACAAATTCTCAATGAGGAATGTGATCATGATGTATACCTAAAATGTATCAATAAACTTTATTTTAAAAAAATAAGTGACTGGGTGAGCTGGTAGGATGAGGGCCACCTTCTGAGCTTAAAGGGCACAGGGCTGGTAATCCCAGGCAAATGTTTGTTCTAATCCCCCAGCTGTTTCTCCACAGAAGAACACAGGTCTGTGGGGTGGCAGTGGACTACTGGCAAAGCCATCACCTCAGTTGCAGGTGCTGTGCCAGATGTGGTAGTTTTTGCAAAGGCAGGTGAACAATATAGCCATTGAGTGTGTTTTCCAGCCTGAAAGGAAGCTCAGAAACAATCCACACTAATTTGGAACAGACAACAGTATACATATTCAGTTCTGCCCCGAAGCCATGACAATTCATCTGCTCCCTATGATAACACAGCGTGGGGAGACCCAGACCCTCTGGACATCTGCAAGACATCACACAACATTGAGGACTGGCCTGCTAATTAGAGCACAAAAGCAAGATATGGCCAATATATTGAAGGTTAAGGTCAGACATACGCACTTTATGAGGTGGACGATAAACTCTGTGGTGATTTCGGACCATTACATCAAGAAACAAAAACCTTTCAGCGACCTGGGCATCTGGACATCCTCACACAGTATTGCTTCTTATTTCTCCAACCACAAAGGGGGCATAATTCTTGAGAGCTTAAAGAGACACCATGTTCCACACCTGGCCCATATACCAAGCATAGGTGCTCCGTGCCCTAAGATGAGGTTATGTCCTGATAAATCATCAGGACCTGAAAACGTTGTCAATCGAACCTGCATTCAATATACCTAATCTATTACCATCATGTCTAAGTAACAGCACACTGTGAGGTGTCAGTTGTATCCCCTCATTTTCTCCCAGGTGAACAGAAGCTGCTGTCCACCCCTACTGGTCGGTGCCACTCACACTCAGAGTGGGTGTTCTGTCTTCAATAAATCTATTCAACCACACCTAAAACCATGCAAACTCATTGAGTAGGCCGATCCAGTTATCATACCTCCATGATCCAGTATCACACACCCAGGAACCAGTCACTCCTAAAAGCTGCATCCAGGACACCATGAGGTTTTGGAGGACATTTCAAATATAAGCCAGAGTGGCACTTCAGGGGTCTCGGGTTAGCCCCAGAAGCAGGTGTCTCTAGGCCATACTCTGACCCATAGCAGTATCTCTCCCTCAACCACTGCTAGAGACTCCTCAGGCAGGAGACCCCTCCAGCTCAGCTGGGGAGGGAGGGAGGGAGGGACAAAGCTGAGCTGTGTTCACAGAAGGTCAGATCAGTTGTGGGTAGGGACCAGAAGAGGACCAGGGAGGGACTACATCCCCCACGGGCTGCCATGGAGGCACAGTGATACAAACGAAGCCCCCCAGACCAGCAGCAGAACACCTAGAAAGGAGGTGGCAAAGGTCCTCCCTAAGACGCTTCCTAGTCACTAGGGCTGTAGTGTCTCCTACTAGCTTCCTCTTGTAGGCTCCCCCAGGAAATGGGCCGAACATGCGCACAGAGAAGCTGCTCCCTCCCCCTCTGTGAGGCGTAGGGCCCTCCCTCTCAAGGCTGCCCCAAGGCTCCTTAGCCTGCGGGATCCATACGTTAGACAGCTTGTTACTGTAACCAAATATGTGTCTCCAGACAGCGCAGCCCCAGCCTCTTCCGCAGGGTTTCTCAGCCTCCCGTGACTGACATTGGGAGACACTCATTCTTTGTTTGTTGTTGTTGTTTTTTATGTGTTTTTTTTGAGACAGGGTCTCGCTTTGTAGTTCAGGCTGGCTCTGAGCTCACTATGTAGCCCAGGCAAGCCTCGAACTCAGCAATCCTCCTGTCTCTGCCTCCCGAGTGCTGGGATGACAGGCGTGAGCCACCACGCCTGGCACTGGAGACACTCATTCTTGGTTGGAGAAGGCTACCCTAGAGCACGCAGCAGCAACCCTGTCCTCTACCCAGTGGATTCCTTCTCACCCGTTCTGACAACCCTACAGCCACAGATATGTCCCAGTGCCCCCGAGGACAAGATCACCCTGGCTGAGAACCGCTGTGCTGCACTGGACAGAATAACCCGAGCAGGGTCCGCACCTCCCTCTGGGTGGCTGAGCTCAGGCCTCCTCTGAGGGCTGTGCAGCCCCACAGCACATCTTGGATTCCTGGGGACTCGTTCTTTGTGACAGCCGCACAGCCCAGCCCCTCCTTGGGCACAGCTGCCCCTTCCAGGGGACCTGCCAAGGGTTTCATCACAGAGTCAGCTTCTGGAGGTGCCAGCCAGGAATGCTGATCCTCTTTTTCTTGCCCAGAACCCACCATCAAGAAGACGGGCTCTGCAGCGTACGTCTGCCGTACTCGTGTCTATAGAAAGCTCATCTTCCTGCGTCAGTCAGTAACCACAGCCAACGATGACTGACACTGGCCTCCCGAAAAGGTGTGGAGCCAGTAATTCCACGTCATTTTATTGCAACTGTGAAACACTACATCGAAGAAATGCAAGCTTTGATACAGCTTCTGTGAAGGGAGCCAGAAGTGCTGGGTGGGGACTTTGGTTGACAGAGGGATTGGAGCTCTGAGCCACAGCCCCTCCCCTGCTGTCTCACTGTGTGAACTGCTCACCTGACAATGGGCCGGCAGCACTTTCTTATCTGAAACTGTTCTCCTCAACAGAAGGCGGACCACAGACACATGGCGAACTCCAAACGCTATACCACACTTCCTTCACATGGAAATAGCTCCAGAAAAAAAAATTCATCAAGCGAAAAAAAAAATGCTGTTCAAATAAAGTGAATGGAAACATAAGGAGCTCTTTTCCTAGCTTAAGAAAATAAAGCAAGGTCCAAAATATTCTGAGACACACATTAGGGAATTAGAGGGGATCAAACAGTCCACAGAAGGGCCAGTGAAATGTCAGGTCCAGAAACTGATTTAATTCCACGCCAACAGCAGAGACCTCCGTGCTGCTCCCAGCCCACTCTGACTCAGGGAGCGGCACGTCGCTGTTCTCTTTTGCGCTGGAATAACAAGGGAGAAAAGCTGGTCTGCGTTCTAGAGTCCATGAGAGAGTCTGTAGGATGCTTGTTTGTTTAGAAACACAAACACTAAATTTATTCAAGAGTAAGCAACCCAAGATGGAGGACACCAGCAGTCTGCTCCCAACCACGGCGCACTCGGGCTCTGCCCAAGACCCCATCATGACAGACCAGGGTCTTCTGGGGGTCATCAGACCACTCTGTGCGCCCGAGCCCCTGACTGTGCCAAGAGTAATAATAATAACTATGTACTACTGGTGTCGTTATTATTATCAGTAGCAGTACTGCGGAGATTTGGATCAAACCCAGGGCCACATGCAAGCTAGACAGGTGTTCGCCACTGAGCCCTACCCCAAGCCCAGGTATTCTTTTGAGCCAGGAGGTGGGGGAAGGGCTGGCTTTGAGTGTTCTCCGCAGACAACCACACACCAAAGCCCTCACCATGCTTAGGACTGATCCTGGTGTTTATTTTTCTTTCTTGAATAGAAATGTTTTAAGGCCTTCTTTGTCTTGATGATTAGTTATACCTCTCTCGCACACAAGTCAGAACTCCTGTTTCACAGGTGTGTAGGCACACAGGTGTGCCTCCCCAGAGGTTGTGTTGGTGGTGTGTCCCCGGGTGACGTGGGGGTTCAGTGCGCCCCCTGCCCCTGAGGCTGATCTGTTGCTGCTGTTTCTACCTGGCCTCCAACACCACCAGCATTCGGCCCTATCGTGTGTGTCCTCACACCCATCTCTTCCGGGTGTAGCCTGTGGTACAATAAAGTTACAGAGACTGGAGGCAAGAGTTCAACTTAAAAAACACATTGGTGGAAAAACTGACAAAATTCAAGTAAGTCTGTGGTTTAGTTGGTAATATTGCCTTCATAATCATTTCATACTCTCATGAAGGTACCATGGTCACACAGGATGTTAATTTTAGAGAAAGCTGGGCAAAGTATATATGAAGATACTGCACACTCTCGCAGCTCTTCTACGAAGCTTGAATTAAAATTATATGAATTTTTATTAGGAAATAATTTTAGATTTGCCCATTTATGTTTATGTTATACATGTGGGACTGTCATAAAAACTTATAATTAAATACATTATTTTAAAGGGGAAAAAATTATTCTCCTCTAGTTTAGTGATATAGAATGAATTTCTCAGCATCATCGGGCTGGAAAAGTCCTAGTTCCTCTCCGATTAGAATGGGTGAGCACAAGCTTCAGAGACTCTGAATTCCCTGGAATCAAAGGCCACACTGGGTGTGTGTGAAATGTGTGGATGTGGTTTTTCCCCCAAAGGAGAGATTGGATTTAGCTTTCCACAAATTTTAACCTAGGAAAGGTTAAAATAAATTATTGACTCAGAGTGAATACTGCTTTCACAGGATCTCTACTGAATGGGCCTGAAGATAGGAGGGGGGGAGGGAGGGAAGGAGGGAGATGCCAGAGACATCATCTCTAGCTCTCCTTCTGCTTGGGAGGACCCAGTGGGAAGAAGACTGTCAGTAAACGTGGACCCTCAAAGACTCCAGACTCGGGTCCTGTAGCACCTCGGTCTTGGCCTCTCCCGGCTTCCAGCACAGTGAGAAGGGGGTCCTTGTTGTATATAATGGCCTGTCTATGGTAATTTGCTCTAGTGGCCCAGATGGACTGACCACCCATAGACACAGAGGTGGAGACAAATATTTACATTTTGAAAATTATATTCTGATAAAGAATTCTACTATGTATGGTATGTTAACAAAATAGAATTGAGAAGAAAAAGTTAGAACAGACAGGAGACAATGAAAAAAAGTGGTCATAGAAATAGCTTCAGAAAGTCCTACAAACCAGTTGGGATTTTTCAGCAATAATCATAAATAATTGTATAACAAGTAGAAAATACCAAAAGGGAAGAAAATCTGTACAGAAATCTCAGTGTTAAATCCAAAGGCAATGTAAAATCTGTAAGTAAATGTCACAGCATGAGCTCAGGACTAAGCAGGCACATTCTAGAATGAAGGCCAGGCAGGGCAGTGAATCTGTTTGTATCTTTGCATCAGTGCAAATGGCCACAGCCTGCTTCTTAGTGTGCAGGGACATGGCCGCTGGGGAAACTTTCATTCCTACTGATAATGTTTACAGAGCTAATCCTGGAAACATCTTTTTTATGGTAAAGAGTATCTGCTTTAAGCCAACAGCCAGCATCATGCTTAATAAGAGAAAATTTTATTAAAGTCAAGAAAAGGAAGCTCCTGATGACCACTGAACCCCTCTTTCTATTTATTTTCATTGAGAAACAAGAGAGCTATAAGAAAGGGATATATATGCTAAGATGACTTCATTTGGTCATGCTCAGTAGTGAAATTTGGAGTTATTCACAGAGTGTAAGAAACTAGTTAGACAGTGACACAGTATTTTAGAACTAATTAGCAATTAGAGTGAGGCTTCCAGTTACAACAGAAAGTCACAGAAGACAAATATGCCAGAAATATTAAATAGAACTGCAAAGATGTTTATAACACCTTCAGAACACAAGAAATAGCTATAAATTACACTTAAAAGGTGGTTCAGGCCTGTAGTCCGAGCCATTTGGGAGGCTGAGGCAGGAGACTTACTTGAGCTCTAGAGCTTGAGACCAGCCTGAGTAACGTAGCAAGACCCCATTTCTAAACAAACAGAGGAGGTGGAGAACATAGATATTTGTTGGAGAACACTTAAAAACTTCATTGAATAGCCAAAAGAGGGGTGAATAGATGAAAAGCAAGACCATGTTGCTGAGCTGGAGACGCAGTACATCCACAAACACTGTCCTCAAATCAGTGTCTTGTGTGGCTATGATCGCAGCTACCACCCCAACAAATTTTACCCTTGCAAAGTGATTATAAACCTCAGATGAAGGAATAACTCAGGGATAACAATTAAGAAGACTCAAAAATAATGAAAATTTTTATGTATTACCATACAAGTATGTGTTTTCCTAGCTAAAACAGGCTTCTAATCATTAAAAAAAAAAGTGTTAAGAAAAGTATTTGGAAACAGGTACAACTATATATAATTAATTAACAGTTGATAAATATGGTATTTTTTATGAGCAGTAAAAGGCAAGATTATTAAAAGTACCCAGAAAACCAATTATCTATCTGGAAAAAAGTTAAATGAACTTTTACTTTAATCCAAATACTAAATATCACAAAAAACTCTAGGTGATTTCAAGAGGTAATATTTTAATTTTAAAAAAAGTTTCAAGGGGCTAGGGATTTAGCTCAAGTGGTACCATGCCAACCTTGGATGCACAAGTGCCAGAGTTTGATCCCCAGTACCATACACACACACAAAAAAAAAGCTTTTCAAATAGTATAAGTTTTGAGAAATATTCATATGATTTTGGGGTTTGAAAAGCCCTTTCTAAAAATATGATGAAAGGCAGAAATTGTAAACTGAATCATTAGTAGCTCTTCTCTATGTGAAAAATTCCAAAAATCACATGGGAAAAATAAAATGTCACTTCAAAATCAGAAAATATCTGCCATATATATTTCACATGTAGGACCAATGTCCTCCATACACAAAGATCACTTACAGGTCAGGAAATAAATGACAAATTCTTTGGCCGACAATTCCACTGCCTGAAATTCATCCTAAGCAAGTAAGCCTAGAGGTGGTTGTCCTAGAACTTAGCTCTCTGTGGGGTTGTTCAGAGACTCCACATCATCCTGAGAGAGGAGAGAGGCACTGAGTGAGTCTAGTCCACTTGAGACAGCTGGTGGGAAGGGACGCTCACGGGACAACACTAGCCACAGTGCCAGCTACTAGACGGAGGCTCTGGCAAACTAAGAGAGCATGAAATAAAAGGGTGCCATAGCGTGTAAAGTACTAGAATCTAAGAACAAAGACCCTCAATGTGAAGGCTGAAAAATTGGAAGGCTCAGAGTGCCATGGAAGACTGAAAATAATCCTATAAACGACCCAACAACTGAACAGTTAGTATTGGCATCATGTTCTCTGAAGTTCAGGAAAATAAAGCTGAATGTGATTGAGTTACCCACGTTTCGATCTTAAAAGGAAGGAAACACATCAAATTCTTATCTTCCATCTTCAAATTCTTTGCTTTTTTAGTCTGTGTGTTTTCATGAGTGCCTCAATAAACATTCGGATCCTTTCTCTTAGAGGACACGGTGAGATGAGGTATTTGCGTGGCAGACACTGGTCTGAACGTGAACCCGGCGTGGTGTGAGGCTGCGGGAGCAGGGAAAGCTGCCCTGTTCTCACAGCTCTGGACTGTGTTTGTGAGCTTTTTCCATAAATGAACCCGAGAGGCCTGGAGAGCTTGAAAGGGGAGCTCTGTGTGCTCAAGGTCAGATTTCATGTCACAGTTTTGCAGCTAAATTATAGGTCCTGCCGTTTAGCTGTGAATGGAGCCAGCAGTCAGTGATTTAGGGGTATGTAGAGGCCTCTCGAGTTCTCTAAACCTTGGTGCCTCTTTGTTTGTTTGTTTTTACCTGGCAGTAGAAAGTCAGGCTTTGAGGAGCCCGGGAGCCTCCAGAGAGAGTTTTGTGAATGACTGTTTGTTGTCAATGATTTGCCTGTTCTGAGCCCGCATGCCGGGTTATTGGTAGACACACACACACATACACACACACACACACACTTCACATACACTTGCAAAGATCACAAATGCAGGGCAAATTTGCCTCCCTAGCTCTTTATTTCCCTCTGTTTCACTCGACTCATTGAGGGCCACGACTTGCTGTAAAATCCCAGTAAATATGTATGTCCCACACCCCTTCCTCTAAGCAGGGGCTAGAAAACTTCCTGTACAAGGCCAGAGGGTGAGAATGTCAGGCTCTGTAGGACTGTAGAGTCTCTGTCATACTGTTCAACTCTGGCGTGTCAAAGGTAACCACAGACAAACGGGTACAGCTGAGTACCAATGAGACTTTGTTTACCAGAGACAAGTTGCAGGTCAATATTGTATTTATCGCTCCCTCCTGTCTTTGATTCTTTCAAGTCCGTGTAACCTCTGTATGTAACCAGCACGCCAACAGCTAATAATGAGAAAGTTGGGTTTGAACATTTTAAGCCCTGGTAGAGCTGAAAAAACACTTCCTTCCGGGCTCTGGTTCCAAAAGAGGTCCGCAGAGTTGTGTCTCTGATCATCTCTTTTGCATTTCTGAGTCCGGTGTGAATCCCTGGTCCTGAGTATTTAGATGAAGCCAAATAACCCAGGGTCCTCATTTTGAAGCCATGGGGTCCTCAGTTGAATTATCTTTGAGGCTGGCTGAGATCTACCGAGTGCCCGTGACCGCGCTGCCTACGTAGGCACGAATATCCTCCCGCTGGGACTGCACGCTCCGCTGTTGGATGGGAAACAGCTCCTTTGGTTGGGACTTACTAAGAGCAGAGTGTCTTTCAAGCCCCTGGGCGCTTATCAAGCCACACAGCCATCCGGTTCACTTCTTATCGGGGCTGTGCGTTCGCCTGCGATTGCCCGGGGGTCCCCCTCGCTCTGCAGCCGGCTGCTACGGGACAGTGACTCTGCTCGCTCTCTGGAAGCCAGAGCTCCCCGCAGCCGGCGGGGTGCGCAGTGAGGAGGGGCGGAGGCCAGAGTGCCAATCTCTGCGGGCATCAGAAATCATGAGATCGCACACCCGAGGCTGGCTAGACCCTCCAGGCATAGTGTTGTGTGGGGAAAGTTTAAAATGAAAGACAGAAGGCAGTCTATACCACAAAGCCATTTATGTAGGTTAGAGTCCGCATGCACGCCAAAGGAAATCCAATCTACCATACAGAAAGAATATGTAATTACTTAATTTCTTAAGGATTTATATAAAATACCTTATTCTCAGCCTAGAATCAGGTGTGAAGAAATAGCTAAGAAATCAGAGATGATAGGGGAAAAACCAGGCACCCAGAGAGCTTCGTACAGAGTGTGCTGAGAAATGCAGCAGCCGGGATCTCTGCCCCTGAAGTGTCCAAGACCGGCAAGGGCCGACACATCATTTGACAAAGGAAGCAGCCTCCTGTAGTGGACAGAGGGCGATGGTCCCTAGAGCACGGCCCTGAGCTTCAGGCAGAGAAATGTCAGGAGGAGAAATAGGGTCAAGTTCCCATCACTATAAGGAAATATACAGGATAATTAACTTATAAAGAGAAAAGTCCCTTTCGGCTCACAGTCTTGGACATTTCTGTCCACGATCAACCGCGTCCATTGTCTTGGGCTCATGGCGAAGCAGCACTAGCCGGACGATTCCCTTCAAGTGGCATGTGCACAGCCGCTCCAGGGCCCCTCGCAGAAGTCACATCTTAAAGGGCCACCACCTCCTAATCGCCTCATCCTGAAGACCCACATGTCAACACCCAGATACCGAGAGGATGATACAGACCCAAACTGTAGCACGGAGGCAGGAAAAACAGACGCAGAAAAGAGGATTCTCTGTAGAAGGAAAGAGGGAAGGGAGGGAGGGAGGAAAAAGAAGGAAGCAGAAAGAGGAAAGAGGGGAGACAGGATTAAAAAGCAAAAATCTTAGACAAATTTACATTTAACAGTTTATTTGAGCAAAAGACAAAACAAAAAACAAGTGATGCTAGTCTTTGGCAGCTCTTGCAATCAGAACAGGCTCGGATAGTTCTGGCCTGCTTCTTGGTCAGGCAGCATTTATGGACAGAAAATGAAAATGAGACCGAAAAACGATTTAATTTCTTACAGCTCCAGAAGCTTATTCCAGGCAGTTGATGCCTTCATGTACCCGAATCTCGGCCGCTGCAGCCGAGCAACACTTGCTGTACACCTCCATGAAGTAGTTTCGTTTATTGAGAGTTACTTCCTGTTGATTTGGTCCGTTTGGGTGAAGTATGAGAACCACATCCAAATCACTGACCTCCTACACACTTTACATAACAGAAGGGACAGAAAACCAGGGCTCCAGGAACAATGGTGGGTGTTCCTTTTTCCACTGGCATGTTCCTTTAAGATAGCTGACTCTACAGACAAGAATCAAAGCTCCAGCACTTCCTGTTACACCTCCCTGCAGTACCCAGCAAAGTGTGAAGTGTGTGATGTGGCCAGGGCAAGAAAGGGACGAGAGCTACGACATCAGCGCAAATCCTCTCCCTGGGCTACCACTCCCGAAGCCCC